>PVIH01005884.1:78497-118086 GCA_004025045.1 Sigmodon hispidus
AAAAAAAAAAAAAAAAAAAAAAAAAAAAAAAAAAAAAAAAAAAAAAAAAAAAAAAAAAAAAAAAAAAAAAAAAAAAAAAAAAAAAATGAAAAGGTTGTGGCTCCAGTATTGGCTCAGCAGGAAAATATCTTTCAGTGCAAGTGTGAGGGATGAAGTTCTAGTCCCTAGGACCCACTGAGTACCCAGTGGAGGAAAGACCATCTGGTAGCAAAGCAAGCTAACTAGAATAGCCATATCGGAGAGCTCTGGGTTCACCCTATAGACCCTGCCTCAATGAGTAAGATAGGGAGTGACAAAGAAAGACTTCTAATGTCAGCCTGGTAGTTTGAAAGAAAACAGTCCCAAAGGGAGTGTCTGATCTTGTTGGAGGAAGTGTGTCATTGAGGAGACAGACTTTGGTCTCATAAATGCTCAAGCCATGCCCAGTGAGACAGAACATTTCCTTTTGCCTGCAAAATGTAGAATTCTCTTTATTTTTCCAGCTATGTTTCCTGCAATATATCTGCCTGCATTCTGTCATGTCCCATCATCATGATAATGGACTAAATCTCTGAACTGTAAGCAACTCATCCCAATTAATTGTTTTCTTTGTATGAGTTTTTGTGGTCATTTTTTTTTCTCAGTAAGAGAAATCTTAACTAAGACAGTGAGCCTTGGGCCTCTGAATATATATTTATACATACAACACAGAGACACATGCAAAAACATGGAAAAGTAACAACAACCAATGCTGTAGAAAGCATTTTGGCAATTTTGTTTTTAGCTTATATGCATTCCTAGCAGGCATTTTTATATTGAGGAGAACATGGGAGGTTAAAGGGATAAACAAGTTACCATTTGCCTTCCAAAAAAGAGATAAATTCTTTAAATTACCAGATCAAGCATAGTATCTGGGACTTTCATCACTGATCCATTTATTAATTCATTTACCAACCACTGAACATTTCAGAGTACACAACTGGGAAGACTCAAAACACAAATAAAAATGTAGCAACTAGCTCTTTAAACTTTATATTTTAGCAGTAAAACACCTATTAGCTTGACAGTGATGTCTTCTTCCCCCACATTTTTAACTACCTCGACAAAAGTACTAGCGTGATGCCCCAATGCCAATCAGCTATGCTATAAACACACACACACACACACTACTTTGCTACATAAGAAAAGGTCTTTAAAATTCTATTTCTCATTAAACACATATTGTGTGGTACAGTTTTAAAGCAGACAATTTCACAATGTATTTGTAGGATGTCTTATGGCCTATAGGTTTAGCTTAGTGGATAAGGCCTCATCTAAGACTCATGATAGGGCAGGTTTGAGATATTTTAAGTGAACAGAAATTTTGTGGACTATGCTTCTATAGTGTAATATGAAATGTAACTATGCACAGTGGTAATTATCAGACATTTGTTCCTAGGGACTGGATGCAGATGTTACTGAGGAATGTCTTTTTAGATTGTGGAACAACTGGCTTGAAGGCATGGCTGTGACTCCAAAGTGATAGAGCCAAAGCCCCAAAATTAGCTTTTCAGCTCTTGTTTATGGAGGAAATAACATTCTGTTTGTTCTTTGAGCTTCATATCAGCAAAGCATATTGTAACTGATAATATAACCTGGGCCTGCAGATGTAGAGCAAAGGTGTGTTTGCCAGTTCATGTTTATTTTGCTGTTTTTCATGGATTTCTTGTAAGCAACCTCAATTATCTGCCCCCAAATATACTTGTTGAGATATTTGTTTACTTAATGATAGTTTGCTGTGGGCCTCTTTTCCATCTCAAAAGACATCCCTTTCTTTAAATCATGGTCATTGTAAAAAGTTTGTTTATAGAGTTCATATGCTTGATGTTAATTAATGTGTTTCAATATACTATGTATGCAGTTTGGGTGAAGTGGCCCAGCATTGGGGCATTGCTCGACTATAGTCTTATGATTTATACACCAAGCCTGTAGTCATGTAAGCTTTCATATTATCAAAGTCTGTACTACCTAGAGCCAAAAAAATGAATAAATGAGCAGAATGTAAGAGTCCATCTTTTTCTCAAGGTATTAACCTCAAGTGGATGCCAAGGCTTTATAGAATTGACTATACTGGCCAAAGAGATATTGAGTGAATATGCCAATACAGAGCATTTGACATAATAAATACTCTAAACTTTTAATTCTATCTTGGTTAATAGAAGCTCAGAACATTTTAAAATTATTTTCCTGCCTCCAAAATTGTAAATTTAAATTTCTCTTTTAATTTTTTAAAAATATTTTTATAAAGGTATCTCATGTATCCCAGGCTAGTCTTGAACTCACGATGTAGCTGAGGATAAGCTTTAACTCTTCATCCTCCTGCTTTTGCTTCTTCAGGGTATCAAGACTCCCTATTTATTCCATGCTGAAATTAAACTTAAGGAATTTTATTCTAGGCATGCAATATATCTACTCAGCTATATTACTCTAGCCTCTTAGTTTATTTTAATGTGATGTTCTCTAGTGTATTTCTCAAACAATAATTCACAGGCTACTCTATTTAAAGTGGCATTTCTTTTTAAATTATTTGGAGCATACTTCAAATTGTGATCTCTCCTCTTGTTGGTCTCCATGTGTATGTGTGTGTGTGGGGGGGGTGTATGTATACACACACATTAAAACACTGAGAATATCAACTGTGACAACATACATAGGATCTGCCCAAATTCCAGCCAGAGAAAATCCCAGGGATGTTGACCCATAATCCCTCCACTAGCCGAGGATCTGTTGGCATTTGAAAGTTTCTGGGAAAGGGTCTTTAATGATGTGAAACCTTGGCTGACCACACACCAGAAAAATTCCTAGTACCAAGACTACTTGGGCAATATAGGCCTACTTGGTGAAGAGAGTAAAAGGTAGGAATCATCTCAAGGTTGGATGAGAAGGTCGGAAAGGTGTTCTGGTGACTATGTCTGAGCTTGGGAAATGAATAGGTTCAAAACATACTATAGAAAATTCTCCAAGAATTACTAAAATGTTTTTTTAAAAAATCATCTGATCCTACTTCTTTAGTGCAGAGTTTCTAGACTTGCTCAAAATAAATGTATGTATGGAGAAACACACTATAGTCACTAATAACGCATCAGAAAATTTCTGAAGTTTAAAGATCAAGGAAGCAGCTGAATATAATTGCCATAGGAGAGATAGCCTAGCCCTTAGCGAAGGGAGACCCAGGGATGTTAAGAACTCCTGAGACTGGAATAGTAAGCCTTTATTCTTTTAGGTCTTATTTGGAAACCTACTGATCTGCCATCTTCAACCATGGCTTTCAATTTGGTAGCTGAAAACCTGTCATGGAAATCCTTTTCTATCTCTTTCTGCTAATCTTTTATATCTGTTTCTTCAGTGGTTTTAGCATGGAGAATGAGCTTTCTATGAATTCCAATAGAAATCCAAGAGCAAAAGTCAGCAACCATAATTAAACTCACAGGGACACAAACACATACACATGCACATACACTGAAATGAGATATGAAATGTGAAGGGGACCCTGTAGCTGTCAATGTAGGCAGTAACCACGAGGGAATAGAATAGGAACCAGGGTCATATTGATTTCATCAACCTGGATCAGTCTTGGGAATCTGATGTTAGCTAGGTGGTTCTTTGTCAGCATATTTAAAACATAGCTCAATTTGGGCAAAACGTTTCTAGGCAACAGTAATTTCCATTTCAGATTTCCAGGTAACAATCATTTCAATTCCAGATACAAATAAAGCTTAGTGTATAATTACTTAAAAACTCTTGTATAAAGTTCATGTAGCCATAAAGGTGGGTTTTATAGTTAGAAAGCCTTGAATCTAGTGGGCTCTCTGATAGATGGCATAGAGATCAGCAGGCTAACCAATAACCGTGACATTTCTGCTAAGGCTGGGTTCCAATTACTGGGAGCTAAAGATAAAGATCTAGGGAGGGAAAGACTTTAATAAACATTCTGGGGGATTTGGGTGTGGTTTGTCTCTTATAGCAAAAGGCGGGTGAGGTCTGTCTGCTTCTACAGAGGGCAAAAATTTGACCAGGTCATTAACAATATCTACTCTCAATCTTATGGTTGGAAAACAGGTATTTTCTCTTTTGAGGAAAGGTCCCTACATATTTGACATTAGTGGTTCCTTGGTGCTATTTGAGTGCAAAGATCTTTGTAACACCAACAGAAAGGGGACCAGATGGGCAAAAGAAGAGTATCTTAGAAGTGAGGTGGAAATAGACTGATAGGGGTTTATATTGTCATGTGTTAAAATGTCACATTGGAACCCATTATGCATAATCAATGTCTGCTAATAAAAGGAATAGCATGTTAGGCCTAGATATGCAGTTTGGCCACAGAGTACCTATCTATCATAAGAAGGTTCTGGGTTTGAACTCTAATTAAAAAAGAACCAAAGGTAATCAGCTTATTAATTTCCTGTATGCTACAAATTGAAAAGATCTATTTGAATGACTATTAGAAAAGATAAATTTGCTTTCTGATTTGTTGTTTCTTGAGATCTCACTGAGTCAACTAGGAAATACTGAGGAGGTCACACAGTTCTTAGATTGTACATATATCTCTTCTTATTTATTTTGAATTTTTATAAAAATCTGTTTAATGAATACCCATCTTGTAACAAAATTTTGTCTTTTTTATTTTGTATTTTGTAGATTCTGGGTTTCAACAAAAGCATAGATATAGTTTGAATTATTTTTAAATTTATGCTGATTTGACTGATCCAGTCACCACTGGTTAGTTACCAGGATTAAATTAACCTTTTCTAACTTCCAGTGGGTGTAAGGACAGTCACCTACTACTCTCTGACCACGGTATTTTCTAGGAACCTTAAGATGCTTCTGATTTCTTTGTAATAGTGTTAAGGTGATAAACAGTCTGACAATAGATCCTAAGATACAGTATGTTATGCCTCCCACGTGCAGCACAGGTTTTATCTCACTGCAGCCCAGACTGTGGGCTCTAGAGGCCAAGTGTTCCATTTTATTAATAGTTTTGTTACCAGCATATATCACTGTACCTGACATAGAGTAAGCAATAAATAGCATCTAGAGCAAAGTAAATAAATTATCTTCTAATAGCAAACATGAGTCCCAGTTAAAAAAAGAATTAGAAAAGAAGAAACACAGGAGTGGGAAGTGATGTGGAATGTCTTTCTGTATGCTGTTAATAAAGGAACTGTCTTGGCCTATCGTAGACATCTTAGAAGTAGGTGGGGAAATCAACGCATAGATAGAGGAAGGAGGGCAGATTTCAGGAAAACACCATCTACCTGCCCAAAAATCAACATGTAAAAGTAGCACAGGCAAGCCACGGGCCACGTGGCAAGACAGATTAATGGAAATGGGTTGAGTTAAGATGCAAGAGCTAGCTAGCAATATGCCTGAGCCATAGGCCAAGCAGAATGCAATTAATTCGAGTGTCTGAGTCATTTTGGGGGGCTAAGCAGTAGTGGGCAGGTCCAGACCTTGGGACTGGGCCTGGCCTGAAACTTCTTCTATTTTTTTTAAATAATAAGGGTATACAAGGATAGAAAGTATGACTTCATTGTTCATAATAATAATAATAAAGAATACAAAAAACCATTTATTTATTTATTTGTTTGTCTATTTATTTATTTATTTGTTTATTTATTTATTTGCCTGGTAACTGGAACTACAGACAGTTGTGAGCTTCCATGTGGGTGCTGGGAATTAAACCCCAGTCCTCTGAACTTCTTAATACAGAGGAGATGCAGCTCATTTTGTAGAATGGTTAGTATGTATGAGACTCAATGTTACCTAGGCAGAATGAGATGATACATGCTTGTTATCCTAGTCTCTAGAACTCAAAGACAGAGAATCAGAAGTTCAAACTCCTCCACAGCTAAACATCAAGGTTGAGTACAATCTGAAATACATGAGACACTATATTTAATAAATACTTAATGCGTAAATACAAAAGGCATAATGTAGATGAACTTACACCTGAAAATCTGTTTTTATTATCTCAGTGAATCAGGAATTTATATCTCTTTGTGGTCTCCTGGAGTTTTGTGTAATTTTACGCTCAGAGGTTTGACTCTAGGACTTCATGCATACTAGGCAGGTATTCTTCCACTGAGCAATAGATTTATGGATCAACCCTGCCCTTTAGATAAGTAAGTGAGTTTGAGTCAGCTAATCTTTACTAATTGAATAAACTAGCAATACACAGTTCCCAACCCATTTATCCCAAACACCATATGGAGCTGGGCAATAGTCCAGTTGATAATATACTTTCATTTCAAGCACAGGGACGTGAGCTCTGATCCCTGAAACTGATATAAAAAGCCAGGTACTCCAGATTTACTCCCCATCCATTTCCCTTCAGAAAGGAGCAGGCCTCTGAGAGACAGTAGACAAAAGTGACAAAACATGACTCTTCTATAGGAATAGGAGTAGAACCCATAGAAATTTCCTTAAAATGGATATCGAATGCTTAGAAATCCTTTTCTAGAGCTAGATTTTAACAGAAGGCAAATTATTTACATTTTATTATTTTTACTCTCTCTCGTGTGTGTGTGTGTGTGTGTGTGTGTGTGTGTGTGTGTGTGTGTGTGTGTGTGTGCATGTGCCCGTGTGCGCTCATGTGTGCACTACTTGCCATGGTGCACATTTAGGCACTAGAGAAGAATTTTGTGGAACAAGTTTTCATTTTCTCTTAATGGATTCTGGGGATAAAATTCAGGTTGTTAGTCTTAAGCCAAGCACCTCTAGCTTTTAACTGCTTTTAAATTTTTTTGTTTTGTTTTTTGTTTTGTTTTTGCAGCCCATGAAATCTTCCCTAGATCCAGCCAGTTAGCATCAAAGGGTCAGAAATCTCATTGCCTTCTCTGACCTCAGAATGTCTCTACACGCACCAATCACTTGGGTGCAAAACCAGAAGTGCTATTTGTGCTAAGAGGTTCTTGACTTAAAGGGTTCATAGCTGAGTGCTGCTGAATTGAAATTTAAGTACAGTTTTCTACAAATGTGATGATATTATTAGGAGTAAAGTTTTCAAGAAATAGACTTTTCATTTGTTGCCTTGGTATTTCTGTCTCTCACATCAAGTAAGTGGAATTGAAAATTGTGGTCATATTTTATTCACATCTCTTGTTTCCAAATTATTCAAGTAGGGTATGAAAAGTAATATTTACTTCATCCTATCTTCTTGTAGTGAGCTGACAGTCTTAAAATGATAGGATTTTTCATTTCAGCAAACCATATTTAAATCATCATTGTGTTGCTTATCTGTCTACTAAGGGGTAATTTGGTTTACTGTTATCAATGTGAATTTGACTTTCTGACTATTCAAAATTCTTCTTATCATCTGTTCTCAAAATAAAATACTATACTCAGAGATAATGTAATATTAAATAGTAATATCTAAGCAGCATAAACACTCCAGCAAAAGGATGAAAGACTTGAGGGGATTTGTCTCACCTTGAGACATTCTTTTCCCTTTCCTTTCCTTTTCTTTTTTTCCTTCCCTTCCCTCCCTTCTTTTCATCTCCCCTTTTCTTCTCTTCCTCTATCCCTCCCTTTCTGATCTCTTCCTCTCTTTTTCTCTTTTCTTTCCTTTGTCCTTCCATCCCTTCCTCCGCTTCTATCTCATTATTCTTTCTCTTAATTCCCGTGGTATGGAGTTTCTTCAATAACCCAGGCTAAAAACAAACTAAGGACCCTCAGCCTGTATCTTCACATGCACACCACCCATCCACACCACATTACTGTTTGCTTTCAAGTTTAACATGGGTTTATGGTTAAAAATTCCTTTTTCCCACTTTTTACTGCTCTTGGTATCAGTGTTCACTTCCATGTAGATATATTCTGAGTTACTTCCAGGAACAGCTCTGTTTATGTATGTAAACTTTCAAGTCCTAGCAAACAAGAGTAGATTGGGAACAAAATTAAATGTAAAGTTTGGGAACTAGCTTTATTACTAAGTCATGTTCTGGGCAGCATCTATGTAAGATAAGGTTTAAAAAGGCTAACTGGACGCAATTACATTACTTCTTCTGTTTTCCAGGGTGGTATGAAAGAAGTTGATTGCTTCATGTTACTGGTAAAGAGAAAGTGTTAGCTAGAAGGTCTCTGAGTGAAATGACACTCTCCCTCTGCTAGACGTATGTGTTGAACAAGTAAAAGCTCTATTTAAAGACCCAGGTATGTCTGTCTGTATTTTATTGCTATGAGATCTGAGATTCTGTGGAAGGTCTGAGTAACTCTAACCCTCAGCTGCAAATCAGAATCCATGTAATTGTAGTAAGTAGAATCCTTGAGGCCAGGAAGCTAAAACTACCATAACTTGGCTGCCGTGTGTGGTTAGCCTTCCCTGTTCATTATGTATCAAATCTGACTTCTTGGGGACAATGCGCCTTTAACAACATTTTCTTTTGTGTAGTATTCAGTACATACATATACAATTATTTTTAAGTTGTCAGTTTATCCAGTAGTACATTTAGTATTTTACTACCTTTTGATTGTGTATCTCAGAAATGCCTCAGTGGTTATCTCTGAAAAACTCAAGATGACCCTTGTTCTGATTCTACCCCTCTTCCAATCCTGTCAGTCGATGCTTGTTTCTTTCCCAATAATTGTTTGCTATGCCTCAGTAGACACAGGCACCAAGGATGCCCATCCGCTCCCTTTCAGATTAACCTAGGGCCCTAGAACAGTATCAATCACTTTCTACTCCTCCCATATCGTGAAATAGTTGGACTCAGCAAATCTGCTTTTATTTAGCCTGTCTTGACAATAGGCATAGAGCATGAAAGATAAGAAATTAGTACACAGTGCTTAGTCAGAGGTACTTAATAAGGTCAGCCTGAGTCATAATGACAGTCCTGTTTCTAAGTAGGCTGGTGTTCTAAGGAGAATTCTATTCTCATGTGAAGAAAGAATGTTATAGAGAAAAAATGATTGAAATACTAATTTCCAGTTTCAGGGTTTTTTTTTTTTTTTTTTTTTTTTTTGGTGGTGGGAGGGTCTGTGAACTTGAAGGCCATAACATCCATTCAAGGGCAGTGAGGCTGAGATCACAATAGGACAATATATACTAGAGAGATAAAGCAGAAGTAAGCTCTTACAAACCTCCCATTCCTATTCAGATGTGAGGAGCTAAGTGTGGGATCTGAGCTTGCAAAGGCAAGACAGTCATGGCTGACATTCAGCACATTCAGTAATTTTGATAGTTACATTAAGTAAATATTCTAAATGCACTTGCCAGTTACTTGGTAACAGTGAAATCAATATAATAAAACCAAATCTATTTATACTTTTGTAAATATTATGATATCATGTACTCTGTAGTGGGATTCTGGTGTTACTCAAGGAAGTATCAGTGACCTCCGGTGAATCCTAGTGAACTCAGAAGATCCAGTCCTCAATGGGGCGTGGCCAGGATCGATCAAGACCCAGAATCATTGACTTGCCTTCCTGTTTTGTTTCTGCTTTCTCTGGGAATTACCTAACATCCAGCGCAGAAGTTCGAACTCTCCTAGAATTGCATTAGAGATATCATGCATCTGTGAGTGCTTGTTTGACCCTTTATTTAATATTAATACTTATATAATATATTACATTTATATAATTTCAGCAATATCTGGTGAACTCATACATCAGTACTCTTACAATAAGAGCAATTTCATTGCTTCTTTTCTTCTAAAGAAAGTCCAAATTCTGTTAATTAACATGACCAATCTACAAAGAAAATGCTTTATTAAGTATGTCTCCACACTCTATTGAGAAAGATTGTCCTTCCTATGGACTATTGCTATGGTAAATAGTCCCTCATTTGATTATTCTAAGGTTTAATCCAAACAAATTCTAAAGTTCAAAGGTCACTCTTTCCAAGTTGAAGATACACCATTATTAATTGTTTAACTTGTCATATCTTTCTTATTGGGCACTAAGCATTTTCAAAATTTACAATTTATGGAAGAAGACATATTTGTATCTAACTAACTGCATTAGAGGTAGTGCCTTCCACAAGGCAATAGGTAGATCCAGATTTCTATTGTAAAACTCTCAGTAGTCTCTTGTTTAAACTCATTTAAGAAACTATTTGAAATTTTTAATTCTTTTCTTGATTGTGTCTTTTTATATGTTTGAATTTATAGTTATTCCTTGAGAAGTCAATGTTTATCATAAGGATGTAGTCACAATGTGTTAAGATTGTATGCTGTTTCCTTATAGAAATTTATTTCAAAATAAAGTCAGTTTGAAAAACAAATTCACTGCCTCATCAGCCCATCTATGTAGTCAGGATGGATATGACCAGACCTACTTCCTCACTGAACTATGCAAAGTCAGCTATGTCAACAAAACTACCAAGACTATGCACATTTCTGAGTTTGCATACCATTCTTATGCACTGCTCCTGAAAGTCTTCTGTTTTGTTTTCTACTTTCTATTATTAAAGCAAACACTATGGGAGGTTCTGAGCTAAGGTTTTTGTTCCATCCAATTCTACTGTCAGATCCAAAGAAAACTCCATTTCTCCAAATTTTAAAAGGCAAATGGGACAAACGGCTCTCTGTGATGCTTTTTAGCATGCTGGCCTCCAGACTCCCTCAGGATCTTGGGTACCTGTTACACATTTCAAACTCCATGGTAGCGCTTTAGCTCTTCTCACCTCCACTTCTCACCCTAAGCTCCTTCGCATTCATGAGCTTCCAGCTCTCTCTTTCTCCTCTCTCTCCTACTTCAGTCTGCTGGCTATGTCCAGTCATGTTATTATTTTACACAGTTCCCTCATTCTCTCAATCGTTAGTCAGCTTGAGAGAACTGGCTTCAGGATTCCCGAGCTCCCTGTTATGTACCTTAAAAGGAGAGTTGAATCCTTTAGATGGTCTCAAAGGAAGTAGAAAAAGGAAGGTGGAAAATATTCAGCTTGTCTTCCTGGCTTCAGGAAACTCAGCATTTAACACCATTAATTTTTAAAGCTCTTGTTCTATATTGGATATAATTAGGAATGGTTTGAAGATAGAGATGAATTAATATTTAATGATAAATTAATATTTAACTATTAGGCACAATCCTAGATCTGTTACTTACATTTTCACATTCAATTTAGTTTTTAAGACAATTTATAAATGGGACATACATTTTCCAATTTCCCTTTAAGGAACTAGTGTTCAGCAGTTTTGAACTACAGAGCCAAGTTCATACATCCAGGAATAGAAGGCATAAGAATTGACCTAAGTTTCATTCACTCGATTTTCACATTTTTGCAAAAATATTACACTGATGTTTTCTTTGTTCATTTTTTTCTATCTGAAAATTTTATTTTCTGCAACACAGTGAGAAACTGTGAAGAAAAGTTGAATTTTATGTCCCTTCAATCTAATATCACCTGTATATTTGTCTACCTTGTTAGTATTGAGCCTTAAATACTATTGAACCTTAAATAGTAAGATGCATGCACACAATTGAACCTTAAAGCAGACTATATAAGGGATTGTTTTTCCAGTTGTATAAGAGAATGGGCTCCTGGGATGTCCTTGGAAGTAAAAAACATTAAAGATTATAAATGTAATTTGAAAATAGATGGAAAGATAAAGAGAAAAATGGGGAGCAGAAAATAGGAACATGTGAAAAGAAAAATATTATCAACACTTTTAGAAAAGTAGCATTTTTAAGTAATTAAAGTAATTTCTTCAGTCAAGGAAAAGAAACAAGAATGCCAAACCACTAAGCCCCATAATTAAATTAACTTTTCATATATCATTGGGGCAGTTTTGTCAATTCTCAGGTGAGTTTTAAGTCCATAGGACTTATCATCCTAGCAATAAAAACTTTCCCAAAACATGTTGAAGTAACTTTAGAAATTCATTCAAAAGTATTTTTGGATCTATGAAGTACTATAATAATGGGTTCTCTGTAACATAATTTCAACAATAGTCAGTTCCAAGCCAATGTTACTTTATCTAGCCCCTTACATATTTTCTCAATCTCTAGAGCAGTTTTGAAAGAAAAATTCTAATATCATAGCATCTATAAATTCTGTCTATTACTAAGATGATAAACGTCATATAGTACAAACTCAACATTTATAATTAATCTAAATAAATTTAATATGGGAAGAAAACTTAATATCCATAAACTAAATATCTTAGCCAAAAAATACAAAATCACATTGAAAATTGAATGTTATCATTTTTAGTTGCATCAAAATTTACTAATCATTTTATTTTTCTGTGACAAAGATGAGTTCAGTTTTTCATTGGCTGTTATAAATTTGTTAGTTAGATCCCTTTGCCATATTCCCCTTGAAATACCAACCAATCTTTTCAGTCTTTTTACTGCTTGATTATTTTCACTCATGGTTCATAGTCAAAGTGACAGAAAATAGTGTGGATAATATTTTTGAGATCTGACCACATTGCCACAGGTAAGCTTTGCCTGAATACCATGCCAACTTAAGCCTCACATATTGTTAATGAATTAGTGTGTGCAATTGTGCATAAACCCAGCATTCTCCTGTGCCAGTGCCTTATGCTTGCCAATTACATTTTGAAGATATTAACATCCTGAAAATAAACACCCTTAATCTACTCTGCAGGCTGCCTGGCAGCATTAACATGCATTCCTCAACTTGATGTACATGCAAATGTCTGTATAGCTTTAGACTGCTTATGGCATCTTAAGATAGGATCATATAGTAATTTCAGTGGCTTGAGAGCTATGCAAATAATGTCTGAACTCAAATCATAAGATCTAATCCAGCAGGGACAAGAACATATCAGGAATATTAAAATGAAATCTTGAAGAATTATCTCAAAACAAAAGCAAATAATAGTAATAATAAAATAATAATAATAATATGACACTGAGCAGTAGGTTTTACTGAATTTATAAAATGCAGAAACCTGATTTCTATAAAAATAGATGTAGTATTAACCACAAATAATATACTATATTTTAGAACTGAATCTAAACTGAAAACAAAGTTTGGCAAGTCCTGCTTCATAAACTATAGCCTTCAAGGGGGGCTGAAACAATAAACTAAACATCTCAGAATTCAGGCAGAGAAGACAATTAGAAAATTTAAATGTGGAAATTTATTTCATCTTAAATAATGGTGAAGAGCAATAGGGGGAAACATTTAAGGAATCAGAAAAAAATATTATGCCTAAACTTAGATAAGATTTATTCACAAAAATTTCTTCTGTTGTTTCTAACACATGATAATCACATCAACCAGCAGTGCAGTTGGTCTGTTTGTTTGACTAGTGGCCTGGATTCCCCACATGATGAGTAAACTCTTCTTGCTATTCACCAACCCCTGAGTTTTCATGTATCAGCTTCCTGGTAGATAGTAGAGTGCTCAAGTGGCATTTGGCCAACAAGGACAATCATTTTAAGATGCATACAGAAATAAAATATTCATATACAACCCATTAACACATGATGGAGTTGACTCTCGAGACCATTAGGAATGATCCACTGGATGAGTCTCCTCCATGGGAGGCATTTCTGTATTTAGGATGTGATGCCTTATTCAAATTTCCAATTTGGATGGGATGTTACTCTCCTTTTCTATTGATTAAATTCTCCCTGTTGAAAATCTGAATAGGTGTCCAGGTGTAGATATTATATAGTCTTATAATTCAGTTATATTTTTATCACATCAGTATCAGTTTAAAGGAGTGTTTTCTTTATGTTTTACTTTTGAAGACTTCAGTTGAATGAATTCATTTACCCCTTGAGAAACCACATAATAAATATTATGTCAAATTATGCTTTAAAAGAAAATAAAACTTCCATCATTTTGAAAATCAGAATTCTTCAGTGGTTTCCTCTTAACCAGTGAACATAATTCAGAATATTTAAAATCTGATATTAAGCCAGAAAATGCATTTATAAGTGACATTGCATACGTCCCAAATATGCTTATTGAATTCATGCCTAGTTGCATATTTTACATTTTGTGTAGCCACAGTGATGAATGCAATTACTGACACAATCATCTATAAGTATGCAATCTATTAATTAAAGAAAGAGTGATAAACTTGATTAGCTTTGGTATGAGGTTGGTTTTTCTTTCCCATATATCTATGTATAAGTAACCTTGATATTCAGCTGACATCAACTTACTGGCTCATAAACTGCTTCCTGTTGTCTCCTGTGGAGTCTTTAAAGGAAAACAAAGAGAAGAGAATGTATTTAAGAATGTGGAAACTCTTAATGATCATAGTGCTCACATGAGGCTCAAGAGAAGATTCCAACATTTGCAACTTTAGATCCAGAATTCAAAAATAAAATAGCAGCAAGTAGAATGGATGAGTGGTTTCCTAAGACACAGATAACTTATATAATAATCACTCCTCAAATTTTCTAGAAAAAAAAACTGTAATTAAGAAATAGATTGCAGCTTTGTTTTCAGAGTGCTTTCCTAGAATGTACGAAGTTCTGGGGTCAGTCTCCAGTACCACATAAATAGAGGTGGTGGTGAATGCCTGTAATTCCAGCATTCTGAGGAGGAGGCAAGAAGAAGAGGAATTTGAGGTCATTGACTATATAACAATTCCAAAACTACTTGAGAAATATGATATACTGTCCCCCCAAAGTGAAACAGATCAAAATAAATAACACAATTCCCATGATTTAGTCAAAAGATTTTCTGCTTCCATTTTCTTAATATTCTAGTAATTTGTTTATTCCTTTCTCCTTTCCCCCTATTTTACTGGTTATAATAGTCACTAGGAAAACAAAATGCCATTAAAAAAAGAATATGTGATAAGGAAAAATCATAACATTCTCATTCTGTCTTCAATACTAACTTATTAACTAGTAACCACACTGGTGATTATTTTTTCTCAGTTTCAATATTATAACTAGATCATCTATAATTATCATTTTTGTATTTAATCCTTTACATAATATACATGTGTGTAGTTAATTCATATATACTTGATAGTATTATAAACATACAGAAACATATATTTTTTATATTTCCAACATGAACTTATTCATCCATTATCATCTTCCAGGTGGCAATATCTAGAATTCTAGAAATGCACATATGAATGTTCTTCAACCTAAAAATACAAAATGAGGTAGTTCACAAAAGTCATAAACCCCTCCAAAAATTAAAATGCTTTTTTCCAGGTCTGATTTGGTATAAAAACTGCATATTTCTATATTATCTATTAAGGTATAAATAGATAAAATCTCAGGCTTCCATAAAACTGCAGCTGTTATAATTTCACAGCTCATGATGGTTACTCATTCTGAATTCCAGTGTGTTTTGGATAAACTTCTCCAAACCCAATTCAAACATTGTTCTTGCAAAAGGGCCTGCTGGCTGCTCATGAAATGAACTGGAAAATTGGATCAATTAAAAGACTAATTCTAGGTAGATTTTTTTCACAATACCTACAATATGAAAATAAATTTGCATGACTATCTAAACAGTAAAATCTATGGTATATTGTTCTGTCCCATGTTAAGCTTGTGAAGCAGCAGGACTATAGATTTCATTTAGAAAACAGTATATAATTTATCAGCAATTCACATCCAGTGACTGAGCGAGCCTGCTACTTTAGCAGACAGCCCCAAGGAAGAACACTCCCACTCTATCAAGATCCCAGTCTCTCCAAAGGTAAATTAATGTCTCTTTTAATCTATTTCTGAATGTGTCTGGGTGACAGTCCCTTCACTGTGCATTTGGTTCATACTTGTGCTTAGCCTATCATACTGTGTGGTTTCTAAAATTGTAATATGCCTTTGGTCCACCTGCTTTCCACCTGGTAGGTTGGTTGTACCCTGTTCAGGCCCTTAGACTTTGTAGTTCTAAGCTGTCTGACCAATTCTCACATTCTATGTGTAGCATTCACATAGCTTATGTTTGTTTCTACAACTTAGCTTCTACTATTCCAAAATTTTATTTGTAAATATAGAATCTGCAATTAGCCAAAATAGTATGTTAACATTAATATAAACCACTTTGGCCCAGCTCAGTACATTTTAAGCAAATAAACAATACTTACCACAATGATCTTGAATGAATCTTGTAGCGATGGTCACTATAAGAGTTCAGCTATTTTACCTTTGTATTTCAGAAGTCAACTGTGCCTTCAATTTTCCAAATCCCTTTACATGTTTCTTTTCTTTCTTCATGATCTGGGCAGACACATGTAACTTGCTCTAACAGTTACAATATTGCTGGAGTTCAAGTCATTGAAGATAAGGTGTAGGTTCAGTCCCTTGGAACCAATATCATTTCTTTCCAACTGTAGACTTTTTAAGAGATTTTAAGTCACACTGACCAACAAAAGCAATAGCCTTTAGTAGACTCATGAGGTTTGGAATTTTACTCAGTGCCTTTGTATTTTGGAATGGGATAGGTAACCCTCCAGAGTTTCTTTCTACAGTATCTACAAATATTTAACTATTAAAATGAATTGTTAAGCACCTTTCCCATTCCATGGTTTCTCTTACTAATGAATCAAACAAAACTTGGCAGACACTTAACATTTTAGTTCTGGTTGTATTAGCTATAGTTACGTCATTGTTCCTATGTGTCATGTCTATCTTTTTATGAATGCTGCCTGGCCATCTTGCTGACTGGCATTATGTTATGTTTGAGACAAGACTCATTGTATTAACTTATGAACATTATTGATAATATGAAAGTACTTTATATAAGACTCTAGTGTTGTATTACATACTCATGATCACACACATAGCAATTACTCTGCCTTTTTAGCAAACCAGGAGGTTCTTTTCTTGAAGAGTGGGAAAACACAGCTATGAAGTAAAAAAATTATTGAAACAAAACAAAACAAACTATTTATCTGCTTGATAGGTTCATAAGTATTTTAAAAGTTGTTTGATATAACTGTCCGTCCAAGAAATAGAAATTAAAATCTCTGATATTTCATTTTATCAGTCAGAAGTGCTTTCATCAAGAAAAAAATGATAACAAACAATAGTCAAAATGTGGGGAAAGAGGAAAGAATGATTTGTTATTGGTGTGCACATAAAGCAATGCAGTCACTAAAGAAATCAGAGTGGAAGCATCCCAAAAAACACTATCATATAAGATAGCTATGCAAACACTCTACTTTATATATACTTTCTCATTTGTGTCATATGCTGTTTTATTAACCATTACAAGGAAATATAGTCAGCTTAGATAGTTATCAACTGATAAATAATAAATATAATACATATAATTATATAAATAAATAATAAAACACATAATGTTATATATACAATAAAATTTAGATTTAAAGAAAAAAATTATTTCAGGTGGTTAGATAGAATTAGAAACTTTTAGCACAATATCCCAGGAGAAAGACAAACACAAGATTTATTTCTTACATAAGTTGAATTTTAAAATTTTTAGATTTATGTGTTTAACTAGGGATTGCAACTGCAAAAGAATTATTGGGACAGTTGTCTTAAGAGGACAATAAGTGATTGAATAGCTGACATATGTTTAAATACTGGGAGTGAGAAAGGTTAAGTAGGGGGTAGGGGTAAATCATAGGCTTGGTGAGATTACCTGAAATGAAAAGTATATAAAAAGTGATATGGAAACATATTAGACTATTTCATCAGAAAGAGTTTAAAAAGAGATATGATGTGCATCATCTGTTATTTTAAACAAAAATCCCATTGCCAGGTATGGGATAATTTCCTATAAATTGTCAGTCATGGAAGACTCAGAAGGTTCAAAATAACATAGGCTCATGGCATTCTTGGCTACTTACCAAAACCAGACAATGTAAATCCATTGTGGAAGATACAGAGCAATAAAGCTAGAACTGAACTCAAAGCTTCTTCCTTGCTGGTAAGCTTTCACAGCAACAGAAAAGTACCATGCAAGCTGTTATGGGAGATAACCCATCAATAGTCTGACCCAGTTGTGAACCTCATAAACTATAGTTCCAACTTTCTGAGCAAGATAGACCCACAAATAAAATCATTGTTATTACTATTTGAGGAATAACCAGTCGCTTTCTGTAACCAGTTGGGTCTTAGACCCATGCCCCAAGAAGAGCTCAAATCTGTGACTTCAAACCTGGACAAATTCTATGACTAAGGTACTCATAGTCCCTTGAGAGTATCATTCTAATGTTGACTTGCTAAATGGTCATGCTGTCAAAAATAACCACTAAATAGTTAGGGTTAGATTATATTCATTGATCAGAGATACCCATACTCATGGTCTGTTTACACTTAGTGATAATAAATATGTCAATATGCTATGTAAATGACTTGTTGAATATCTAGATTTAATTGGGGCATCTATATCAGCCATAAAAAGTTCAGAGAAGATGTTACAAAAGATGTTGGAAAGAAAGTTGAGAGCTGGAGGATGATAAGTAATGTGTAAATTGATGTGGTCTTGAACGACTCAAAGCAACAGTGACTAACAGTACAGGACTGAGCCCATCAATGATTATAATAGATGGGAGAAAGTTTCTTAAGTCCCTATTACTATAGAGACACTACAGATAATCAAAAGTTTTAAGAGGTTGGAAGTAATATGCCTCAGTAGTGTAGCAACTGGTATATTGTCACCACTCAAGGAAATAATCCTACATCCATTATCATTCAGGCCATCTCAGTTAAATATGGTTGGACACATACAGACAGACCTGAAAATATGAGGAAACTCTTGAGAATAAAGGGAGATTTTGTGAGAGGGAAAAAGTGATAAAGATAGGAAAATGGAGGAAGTTTGATCAAAGAACATTATGTGTGAAATTTAAAGTAGTAAATAAAAGGAATGCTAAATAATAATGAAAACTTCTTTTAGGGTCCCTTTAAGAGAGACATAGGTATAAAAGGCACTACAATCCATACCTTTGTATTTATCATTTAATTTTCCTCCAATCATAACAAATATTAATTGCATAGCCAGGAGACAGTTTTTACTTTCCCTCTTGTGGTTTGGCTTCTTACCTGGTGTTCTTGGATGAAAGACTATAAATATTGAAGAGGAAATTAGGGCAGTTCTGATGTCTAAAAGATCCCACACAGACATGAGCCATAATAAAACCTTCCTTAAGGACCAAGCAACCAAGAGTTCATCCACATGACAGAATTTAATCCATCTTCATTGTGCTTTGTGAACACCTGCTTAGTTGCATATATATATATATATATGTGTGTATATATATACATATATATATGCCTCATTTTTTCTATTGTGGTACTAGGACTACCAGTATTTCTAGGGTAGTCTGTTTAGAAATTTTATCATAGGTGAAACATTCATGGGTTAACTTTTTATCATGACAACTTTCCAAATCCCTGTCTACAACCAGCCCCTACATGTATCCATTACTCTAAGATTCCTAAAATTATTATTTTTACTTTTCTATTTATTAAAGTATATTTACATTTCCTTTTTTTTTCAAATTGAAACCAAACTTTAAACAGTGTAAGTTTTCTATGTGTTCTTAACATTGTCTTAGTGCTCAAGTTATGCTAGGTAACTATGAAGTACAATTATAAGAAGTTGTTGTTTTGCAATTGTCTTCAACAATGGGCTTAAAAGATCAAATTAATAGAATTTCCACAACAAAAGAATTTGAATTGGTTATAGGGGACCCTGTATCCAAATAACAATCTAAGTTGTTAATTGTAGAATAGCTCATTGACTAAGCTGTAGTTAAGTCATTTTTCCTATGTGTCATGTCTATGTTTTTATGAATGCTGCCTGGCCATTTAGCTGACTGGCATTACGTTGTGTTTCAGACAAGTCTCATATATTCTAAGTCACCCTCAAACTCAATATGTATCTGAGGAATATGACCTTGAACTTCTAATCTTTCAAAGTTCTGGGGCTCCAGGATTACATCACCATGTCTGGTTTATGTGATCCTGTAATTGAATCCAGAACTTCATACATTCAAGGAAGATTCTCTACCAACTGATCCTCATCCAAGCCATGTTAACTGGAATTCTCATAATTCTCTCTAGTTCTAGAGACATGCTAATGTGTAAATCACTTTCGATTTAATTTTTTTTTGTTGTGGTTATTTGCTCAGATAAATTCTACCATTATTAACAAAAGGAACTCTTCTAACACAGTCAAGAATTATTTGTTAAATATAAAATGCATTTGGAAATATTTATTTTATATGATATCTGAATGTTTTTAAAATATCTTTATCTAACTAGAAATACATTATAGTTCAGATTATTGCATTGTTTCAATTTAATGAGTGTGATTTAATTGAGAAAGTATAAAACTATTTACATATATTATAAAGCATTCATTACTCCTGTAATTTTAATAAATTCTACTTCTTCTGAAGTAAACTTGACTTTTGAGGAAATCTAAATTTTGATGTATTTGGATCTGAGCTTGTTAGTTTAACCTGATGCAGGAAGTCACACTGGGACAAAGACATAATACCTCAGAAAACAAAAGCAGATTTTACAATACATTGTTTCAGAACTTGGAAATAACAGCAAACTTCTTCTTGTTCCTATAATAAGTTGGATAAATGAACAAGTCCCTCACAATACCTCATTATTATGCCTGACAGCCCTGGAAGTTCCTCAACACAGACCATCTGGCTTAGAATTGTGAGTGGCAATGTGCAAGGCTCTCTTCTGAATGCAGGGTTTGAAAGCCTGCCAGTCTTGCCTAGGTGTACAGAGTTTCTACCAGGACAACTTGTCTTTTCCATGGTGAGACTCACTTGAGACTTCTTTGGCTCTCAGAACGTCTGCCATGCTAACTTGGAGGTTGACATTTTTGGCTTAAGAATCTATCCACATAGTTTTACTGCCTGCATTGGTATTTTCAAAATAGTTTGGTTTCCATTCTATAGGCCTTATACTTTCTGATCTGTTCTTATATTGTGCTTACAAAAAAGCACAAAATTATGAATTTCTTTCCTGTTTTATTTTTAATTTTATTTGTCTTTGAGAGAAGATTTATGTAGGTAACACTGGTCTTCATTTTTCTATGTAGCCCTTAATTGACCTTAGCCTTTTTCCTTTTCTTTCTTTTCCATATGTGTGTGTGTATATATATATATATATATATATATAAAATATCTCCATGTATCCCCTTGTTCAGGCTCCCTTCCCCCTCCTGCCCCTCCCAGTGACTCACTCTTCTCTCCATCAGTACATCTCCTTCCCAGCAAGGGCAGGAGGTGTCAAAATCCCAAGGTGGCTTAGTTCAACTCCACTCCAGGCAGATCTGGTTTTCTCATCCCCACATCAAGACAGAGTCAGGTGATTCTCTGGAGGGAATGGGCTCCAAAGTTCCAGTTCAAGGTGTTTCAGATCCCAAGCAGACCTTAGCCTTTAAATAAAAAAAAAAGCCCTTTATTATAAAGACCTTGCAAATGACAAACTTCACACACCAAAATTAACCAGACCCAAAGTTTATACATCTCCGTGGGCTTCTGTACAGTTAGCAGAGCTGTTTTGAAACTATGGAACTACACATTGGATTTTCACTTCCACTACTCAATACATTTTTATGATGTATCCAGTTCAACTGCCTGAAAAATCCATGACAAAGTCAAAACTAGAAAAGGCTTATGTTTTCTTTTACAAATGAAGTGTCCATCACCTGTAGTTCTTCCTCATTGTCTAATAATTACCTTTCTTGCTCTTCTTTTTCATGTTAAATGTACCCTATTTGTATGTCTATACAGTTATACACACATATAAATATGTATTAGACGAGAAGAAAATGAGTTTTCCCCCCCTGGGATTGTGTGGCCTTGTCTAATATACATTTTAAGTATATTAATTTTCTTAAAACTTTTATATTTTATTTTTCTTTAGATCTGGATCTTTTATTTTTGTTTGTTTGTATTCTGAGACAGAGTTTGTCTGTTTAGCTCTAGCTGGCCTTTAACCCCCTAGGTTAACAGGCTGGCCTCAAACTCATAGAGATCTCGTTGTTTTTGACTCGCAAGTGCTGGAATTAAAGGATTATATCACCAGGCCTGACTTTGAACTACTGATAATTATTCATCTACTTTCTAAGTGTTAGTTTTATAGGCATGTGTCACCAGCGTGGTTTATATGCTGTAGTAGATCAAACCCATGGTTTCCTTTGAACTAGGCAAATTCTATACCAAGTGTGTTAATTTCCTAGTGTTCCTATTCTATTTTATAGTGAGAAGTTGCTGCCAATCAAAATATAAGGAAACATTAATATATTCTTTTAACTATATGATATTAATATTTAATGTATCCAATAAAGCATTCAGGTATATGTAAGTACTTGTGTTTGAATACATGTATGTGCATAATCCATGCATGTATACAAGTGTGTTTTTTAACTAAATCACATATTATCTTCTTTAAGTAAAAGCACTAGTAATTTTATACATAGTTTAACATTTTCCTTATAAAGTCTTATTAACTTTATCGTTATAATAATATATTTCTTGGCTAATTAACTTGATGTGGGTTAGGTCTAGAGAAAGGTTTAGTTTGTGAAAAAAGAATAGATTGTTTTCTCTTTTGGGATCAACCCACTGCTATAGGGGATTGAACTAAACCAAAACAACAACAACAAACAAACCTCAAGATAATGGTGTGCTTCAGAAAAGATTTCATTATTGGTAATTATTCTACATATAATCTCATCATATGCCCTCATTATCCAGACCTACACATTTTACTAAAGCTTGAAACATATACCAGAATAAGATAAGTGAGTGAGAAAAGAGAATGAATGTATAAAGTACAAATTCAAATTTTTCCCAAGATAACGAAAAGAAGACATTTATTTATTTTCTTAGAACAATGAAATGTTTTCTCACTTCATTTTTTCTTTGCTCAGAACCTCAAATTCTCATTTTCTGAGCATAATGCAATCTATTCTTTCAAATACAACCCAGTAATGTTCAAATCAAGGAACCTGGTAGATGACAATATGTTGAACTGAATTTTAAATATGTATGTTTGCATCTCATTTTATATTTCTACTCCAATACTAGGAAATGATAGAAACTTTAAATCTTTATCTCCCATTAAATGGAAAACTGTTTTCTCTTGATGGATTGAGAGCATTCAAAAGATTGTCTATAACTTGGATGAGTTGAACTATTTAGCTTTCTTTGAAATTTCATAATACTTGAGTCTACAAGAATTCTCCCTTTTAATCACTCCTGAAATTTCCATTTGTTTATTTCTTTTATGACTTTTTTTTCTTGATTCCATGGCATGGTGTATAACACAGATAGTGTCAGCTTTTGGATCAACTTCTCCAATGCGACTATCAAAATCAACAGACATATTTGTCACTGAACTTAAGGACATTACAAAAGTCATAGTTGTGTTTCCCTTTTGTAGTAGTGGGAAGAGAGAAAGTATTAAGCACTGCCACCACAACCACCCTTTTTTAAAATCTGTCACAGTGTTAACCAAATAAGTTCAAACTGGATTACATGCTTATGTGCATGCACACACATGGACACACAGACACACACACAATGCAGGGTGAGGAGGAGAAAAATAAAAATATAGAGAAACAAAGAAAGTTACACATACAAAGAAAGAGACATACATGATGTGGGCTGTTCTTCTGCATGCTGCAAATATACTTTATTATTGGTTAATAAAAAAAAACTGTTTTGGCCTTTGGCAAAACAACTAGAGCTAGTTGGTAATGAGTCTGAGCAATAGGTCAAACACTTTGCAATTAACATAAGCCTCTGAATTTTATAAGCAGCTGAGGGGCTGTGGTTAGAAGACCTTTGCCCAGACCAAGGGGCACAGATGGGACAGAAACTTCTGACCACATGTGTGTGTGTGTGTGTGTGTGTGTGTGTGAGAGAGAGAGAGAGAGAGAGAGAGAGAGAGAGAGAGAGAGAGAGAGAGAGAGAGAGAGGGAGAGCAATGTGTTGGGTCAAATTACTAACGGTGTTAGAGTGAGTGTTCCTATGCTTGATGGGTCCACTTACTCATGATCTACACTAAAATCTTGCTCAGCACATTGACTGGCTTTATCTCCCATATGTTCTGCTGTTGATTTTGGTTTTGGTGATTAGGGCTCACTCTGTATCTTTCTCCCTGAACTCAAAGACATCCTTCTGCCCATTCTATCAGAGACTCTTCTCTACCCCATAGCAGATGCCTTCCAGCAGTGATGTGCCACCAAAACCATGCCCTTTAGGAGACTCATTCTCTTCTTTATAGTGCCCACATAAAATCTCAATTATACTGGTTCTGTAAAACAACACCCTCACTTATGTGCCAGGGATGTTGAGCCTGTATGTATTATGTTCTCTCATGTTGAGGAACACAAGGAAGCACTAGGAACAGGGAGAGAAGTTTCTCAAAGGAATATAGGATATGCTAAGCTTCTATCAGTAGTATATAGCAAACAGAATGCTGCACAAAATAAAATAAGTTTGGACATTTTGGAGGCAAAGTTACTCTTAAAACATTCTTATATTAACATTGTCATCAAACTTCCATCATTTTGAAGATGGAAAAATAGATGCCTAGAAAGTTACTTAACTTTCAATAGTCAAATTTTGAAAACAACCCCAACAAGGAAAGAAAATTACAAAAATGAGACATTAAAAAAATAATACATTTATTTTTACTAATTATGCATTTATCTTTAACTTAAATTTTTCCATATCTGACTCTCATAAGGTCTTAATCTAGGCTTTTATAAACTAATCTGTATAATATGTGTAATACTGTATTTATTCTATAGAAATCATGAAGTAAGAAGTGGGTTTGTATCCACTGACTATCTTCTTATCTGAGTCATCTGAGACAAAAGTCTATGCTGTAAACAAATTACTTGAACTCATTATATTGTTCATGTAACAGGGACAACAGAATCTGAGATTTGTGAGTTGATCCCCTGTGTTTCAACTCCCTGAGTAAGAGAGTTTCATTTACTGATACTACAGTTGCATAGCTGCTGAGGAGTCTCAAAAAGCAACCTGTCCTGGGTACCATATTCTAAGATAACATAAATCAGGAGAAAGTATTGAGTAAATCCTGATTCCAGAAGAAAAACAACTGAAGCTTGAGTGTTCTTGCTATTCCTTGTCATATCTTGGTGTTACATTCCATGAGTATTCTACAAATGAGGACTGGAAGTGAAAAAGGGAAGGAAGTGGATTATTTCTGAGCTACTCAGAGAACTTTTAAAGTATATGAATTCATAAAGATCAGTTCATGTAGTGACTTGTTTCTTCAATGCCCAACAGATAAAGTAGCAGAACTTAAAATGAGTTTCTTTTGCTAGGAAGTAGATTGATACCATCTCTAAATGACTTCCTAACTGTATTTGTATATGTAGTTAGGCACGTGTCATAAGGGAGCAATGAGTTCAGCTATTCCCCAACATCAACTCTAATTCCTTCCTGTCAGTGTTGTTTGTGCTAAGACATAATTTACATCATTGACGTGGTTCATTTATGGTACTACAGCCCCATTTATGAAACTGGACATCTATTCTTCTAAGTATCTCCTACGTTTTCTAGCTCTGATGCATCATTGACCTTATGGATTGGCAAAGTAGTGTTCTACAGCATACATTTGACTTTGATGATTGCCTTAACTCTACTGCCTCTGATCTCATGGAGTAGGCAGGAGCAGTAGGATCCTTCCCATCCAAGTGCTAATAAGGCATAACCTGCCTTAGCTTTCTAGAGCAGATATGATTGAGTTTGTTCTGGGTGGTTCTAATTTTATACCAAAGAGGCCAAGAAATAAAATTATTCCAAATACCTGCATCTCCTTTCATGTCAATACATGATTCTTTAAATACTTCCAGACTGAAGATGAATGGAAAAATAAACAGTATTTCTGGGCAGAAGGATCAACACCTGTAGTATACAGTTTCTGGCCTGACTGACCTGGGATCCAAACCTGCAGACCCACAGTCTGGCAGTTCTGCAGTCTCATAGAAACACATAGATGCTTATGTTAGTTTTACATTGATTGGCCTAGGGCCCAGGCCTATAACTTGCTAATTCTTAATTTTTTTATATTATTTTATTTCATTTTTTATTGTTTTGCGAAAATCAATATCAAACTTTATTTTTTATACATTTCCACATTTATTTACATTTGGCAAAACCTGATTTTTCATTCATTTATTTTTTTATTATGAATAAAGAAGTCACATTTTCTTTTTTTTCTTTTTTTTTCACAGAAACATTTTTTATTGAGACCCCATCAGGTGGGCAAAGTACTTTTGACATTAAGCACCTTCCTCCTTGGCAGTGCGGTCTTTCTTGAGTGGTCCCATAAACGCTTTCTTCTTCTCCATGGTCTGGAAGCGACCATGACCAAACTTGGAGGTGGTGTCAATGAACTTCAGGTCAATCTTCTCCAGAGCACAGCACTTGGTCTGCACCAGCAAGGACTTGCGGAGAGTGAGCACTCACTTCTTAGTTCCCACCACACATCCTTTGAGCATGACAAAGTCACTGGTCACCTCACCATAATGAACAAAGCCACCCAGTGGGTTGATGCTGTTGTCAGAGAGGTCATAGTCAGTAGATGCATTGTTCTTGATCAGCTTACCATCCTTGATAAGATAGCCTTGACCAATCTTATAAATCTTTTTGTTAATCTCTGTTCGATGATGGTAGCCTTTCTGCCCAGCTCGAGCCACAGAGAAGGCCACACGGGCAGGGTGCCAGGCTCCAATACAGGCAACCTTTCACAACCCTCGATGTGTTTTGCGGGGCAGTTTCTTTGTATGCCAATGACTGGTCACCCTTTTGTAGCCTTTGCCTTTTGTCACCCCAATGACATCAATCATCTCATCCTGTCCAAACACCTGGTTCACAGGAACCTGCTGCTCCAGCCTCTCCCGAGCCCAGTCAAGCTTCTCGGCCACAATGCCTCCACTCACCTGAATCTCCATCAAATGTGCCTTCTTCTGGTGAAGGGGAAGCAGGGGCATTTGAGTGTGGATGATTATGCGGATGACCTGGCAGTACTTCTTCATGCTGCTGAAGTCCTTCTTCAGCTGTTTCTTGCCCATGTCATCCTGCCATTTCTTACAGTATTTGGTGAAAGCCTTCTTCTTAGATTTGTGCCAGTTCTTGTAGAAGCACCTTTTACACTCATCACTGATGTGCTCAGCAAATACAGTCTTGAAGGTCCGGAGGCCTCGTGGGGTTTCAACATACCCCACAATGCCCACAACTACTATGGGTGGAGTTTCCACAACGGTTACAGCCTCCATGACTTCTTTCTTGTTCACCTTTGATCCTGGTCTGTCCACTTCAAGGACGATGTGGGTCATGCCAGCTTTGTAGCCTAGAAAGGCCATCAGATGAACTGGCTTAGAAGGGTCATCTTTGGGGAAGCTCTTCAGTTTTCCATGATGCCTGCTGCTGTGCTTCCGGGGCAAGAAGCCCAAGGACCCATGCCCGGGAGTAGAGAATTTCCTGTGAGACATTACGCCGTCACACCCCGCCAATAGAGCAGAAGTCACATTTTCTATCCTTTTATATTCTTAATCAAGGTCCCTTCCCCCTCCCGCCGGATCAGGTCATTCTTTCTTCTCCACATCTCCCCATCCCTGCCATGGGCAGGGGATCCCAAGGTCCCAAGGTCCCAATATTGCTTAGTCACTCTCCACTCCTGTCTGGACTGAGTCAGGTGTTCCTCTAGGGGGAGTGAGATCCAAGGGGTGAGTCCAAGGTGTTTCTGATCCCAAGCTGTTCAGTGGTTGTGGTTTGCAGCTTGGGCATGCTTTGATTTTGTTTGTTTGTTTTTGTTTAGAGTCCACTAATGAGTGAGTACATCCCCTGCTTATCTTTCTGGGTTTGTGATACCTTGCTCAGGGTGATATTATCCAATCCATCCATTAGCCTGCAAATTTTAGGATATCATTTTTTCTTACTGCTGGGTAGCACTCCATTGTGTAGATGTACCAGAGTTTGTTAATCCATTCTTCAGTTGAGGGGCATCAAGGTTGTTTCCAGGTTCTTGCTATTACAAATAATGCTGCTATGAACATAGTTGAGCTAATGCCATTGGAGTGCTACTGTGCATCTTTAGGGTATACACCCAGAAGTGGTATTGCTGGGTCCTTGGGGAGATTGATTCTCAATTTTCTGAGAAACTGCCATACTGCATTCCAGAGTGACTGAATAAGCTTACACTCCCACCAACAATGGAGAGGTGTTCCCTTTGCTTCCCACCCTCTCCAGCGTAGGCTGTAATCTGTGTCTTTTATTTTACCCAATCTGACAGGTGTCAGGTGATATCTCAAAGTTGTTTTGATTTGCATTTCTCTGATGGCTAAAGATAATGAGCACTTTTTCAGCCATTCGTAATTCTTCTGCTGAGAATTCCCTTTTTAGTTCTGAACCCCATTTTTTGATTGGGTTATTCAAGGTTTGGGGCTCCAGATTCTTGAGCTCTTTATATATCTTAGAGATCAGTCCTCTATCACTTGTAGGGTTGGTGAAAATCTTTTCCCATTCTGTAGGCTGTCGTTTTGTTCTATTGAGAGTGTCCTTGGCTTTACGAAAAGCCTCCCAGCTTCAGGGGATCTCACTTATTGATTGTTGATTTTAGTGTCTGTGCCACTGGAATTATATTTAGGAAGTGGTTGCCTGTGCCAATTCGTAGAAGTATATTTCCCATTTTCTTTTCTATCAAATTCAAAGTGGCTGGGTTTATGTTGAGGTCTTTGGTCCCCTTAGATTTGAGTTTTGTGCAGGGTGACAGGCTTGGATCTATTTGCATTTTTCTACACACTACCAACCAGCTATGCCAACACCATTTGTTAAATATACTATCTTTTTTCCATTGAATATTTTGGGCCTCTTTGTCAAAGATCAGGTGTTCATAAGTTTTGGGGTTAATGTCTGGATTCTCAATTCTGTTCCATTGATCCACAAGTCTGTTTTTCTGCCAGTACCAAGCTGTTTTTATTACTGTAGTTCTATAGTATAACTTGACGTCAGGGATGGTGATGCCTTCTGAGGTTCTTTTGTTGAGCATAATTGTTTTGGCAATCCTGACTTTCCTGTTATTCCAAATGAAACTGAGTATTGTTCTTTCAAGGTCTGAAAAATATTGTGTTGGGATTTTGATGGGCAGTGCATTGAATCTGTAGATTGCTTTTGGTAGAATTGCCATTTTTCTATGTTGATCCTACCTATCCAGGAACATGGGAGAGCTTTCCATTTTCTGACATCCTCTTCAATTTCTTTCTTCTGTGATTTAAATTTTTTGTCAAATAGATCAGTTACTTCTTTGGTTATAGGTACTCCAATGTATTTAATACTATTTGCAACTATTATAAAGGTTGCTGTCTCCCTTATTTCTTTTCAGCCCTTTTATCTTTAGTGTATAGGAGGGGTACTGATTACTTTTAGTTAATCTTGTATCCTGCTACATTGATTAAGGTGTTTATCAGTCGAAGAAGTTCCTTGGAAGAATTTTGTGGGTCACTTATGTATACAATCATATTATCTGCAAATAGAGATAGTTTCACTTCTTCTTTTCCAATTTGTATCCCCTTAATCTCCTTTCATTCTCTTTATTTAGGTAAAACTTCAAGAACTATATTGAATAAATAAGGGGAGAGTGCACATCCTTGTCTAGTTCCTGATTTTAGTGGGATTGGTTTGAGATTTTCTCCATTAAGTTTGATGTTGGCTGTCGGCTTCTTGTAGATTGCCTTTATTATATTGAGATATTGTCCCTGTATTTCTGCTCCCTCCTGAGCTTTTATCATAAAGGAGTGTTGGATTTTGTCAAAGGCTTTTTCAGCAATTAGGGATATGATCATGTGGTTGCTTTTGTTCCTTTAGTTTGTGTAAATGATGAATAATATTTAAGGGCAATAGAGGGGAGGGCATGAAAATTGAGAACATAAGGCGACAAGATGGACAAGCTGGAATAGGAATGGAGTGAGAGCAAAAAAAGATCTTTGGATTTAGGAAAAAATCTGGTGCTAGAGAAGTTCCCATAAATCCACAAAAATGACCCCAGCTTAGACCACTAGCAATAGTGAGTAGGGTACGTGAGCTGGCATATCCTGGTTTTCAGATTAATAAATACCCTATCTTCATACTGAAAACTTTTAAACAAGTCTCATTATAAGCATATATACATATAAAATAGCATTCACATTTATACATATACATGCTTACTTCTAGACAGGGCAAAAGGTATAACTATAAATCCATATCCATTTAGAGTCTTTGGGAATCTTTGCAATAGAGCTAGGAGTTATTATGTATTTGTTATTTAGTAGGTTTTTTACTCCACAGGGTGCTGCAAACCTAAAAGTTGATAGAACAGCAGCATTCTGGTTGCAGGTGTGAGGTATCCATTAATTGCCTGGAATATTAGAGAGGTAGATGGAAAGGAGTTAGCAATTGGTTCACCTCTAATTTATTAAGATTATGAGAAGTTTTGCAAATATCAGTTTATTTTTTTGTGTTTTGGATATTTTCAGAGAGAACACTAATTTTACAATTGTCTAGATATTCTTGCAATGAAAATAACCTACTATTTGAAAGCATATCACTTACAGTGACATATTTCTTTTGCGATACTCATAGCTAACTTCAAAATTTTTCTATGCTGCATCAATTTTTTCTTAGGGAAAATATATACTGCTTCTGAACAATTAGTTGGTTAGTATGTATAAACTGTGTAACTAACTTTTATCATACATGTTGACTCTGCACATTTATCTGAAAGTTATATATCTCTATATTTTTCTATCTAAAATTGCAGAAAATTTCCCTTCCAATTACCCCCACTGCACAAGTTCCAAATGATGTTGCTAATGTTTTTAATTGATTCTACCACCCTACCATATCATGGACTGTCATGAAACTGGTCTCTCTGTATCATGTAAGTCCCTTTTAACTACATTCAGGGTTAAAAGTCTGGAGATACTCATACCACTCATTCAAAAGTGAATAAAGTTAAAATAAAAACTTTATACAATTTTTTATTCTGCTAATGTCAATACTAAAGACAAAGATTTACCAGACTGAGGGTACAATATCATTGTTGAAAGAGGTAACTCAAGGCAAGGAGGAAAAGAACCACTCATTATGTCTTTGTGTCTACTTACCACAATCATCTGTGCACTGTTGATGAAATACACTCCTCATGGTGTCAGTACCAAACACTGTATTAGAAATCAAAGTCCACAGGTTTTAATAAGTTATCAACTAAGAAAGAAGCAGCTTGCTACATCAATTCACTGCTACATGTTTATGTATTTTTCTACTTATCAATCAACCAAGAACTACTTTATATCTACTCTGTCAATAGCCTCATGCTGTCTATGTATAAGATAAAAATAAATGTGTAGAAGAGGAATTATTTTCATTGAACAAATAAACTAGAAATGAAAATACAGATCAAAGTCCTCTTGTGTCAAAGTTTATGAGTTCTGTTATGAGTAGTCATATAGCCTGGACAGATGGCCCATTTATCATATAGCAAGTTAGTGTAAAGCTGTATGGAATTTGTAAATCCTGAACAACTGCATGGGCAGTTTTTATTGTGTTATCTGAATTATGACATTCAATTGATTCATGTAAAAAGTTATATATCAGCTCAGTGGAACTCGGCCAGATGGATGTGTCTGATTTAAAGGTAACTGTCCCTCAAGTGTCCTCTAATGTCATTCTGCTCACTCTAGCAACATTATTGCCCATATGGAGTTATATTTGAGTAATTTCTTTAGGATACTAGTCTACCGAGGTTTATTTCAGGAACATGAGTTGAAACAATTATTGGTTTTATTTTGTTTTTTAAAATTCTTTTTTCCTTTTTAAAATCATAAATAAAGTCTCATTTTTATCCATGTGTCCCCCTGTTTAAACTCCCTTCCCCCTCCTACCCCTCCCAGTGATACATCAGATAAGTTTTGATATTATAATGTTTATTTCTTTATGTCTGATCCTATATAATGTGATTACTTACTTACATGGAAGAAGTCAGAACAAAGACAGATGGCTGCAAAAGCCTTGTCCATGATACTTTGCAAAGACAGGAAAGTACATTTTAATGTTTAGTAAATAGATGCTTCTCCATTAAACTGTCAAACTTTCTCAGAGGCAGAGTTGTAAGGGTTTATGTAGCAATGTGCTTGTAGTTACAATTGTCCATGGTCTGTGAACTTTCTAGATCTGCTTTTTACATTGCCAGTACCCATTCTGTTCTTTATTTTACCTTAACTCTTCCTGCCAACACTCTGGATTTAGGGACTTTGTGTTTACAATTCTCACTGTTTATAGTCCTTTTGTTACCGAGATTCTTTATCTATCACTCCTTTCAGTTAGGCTAACATAACTCCTTCTACCATAGTATTAATGTGGTTGGTCTTCTAAAGGTAAATCTTGTTATGATTTAGCCTTGTATGCTGCTATCAATATACTAAGTGGAAGCCTCTTTCACCTATTGTTGAAAATTACACCCCCATAGTATAGCCTCATTGTAATCTCCCTTTCCTCTACTCATTCCATTTCTTTCCTACTTCCTTTTTCATCCAGATCCACACCCTTTCTGTTTTTCATTATAAAATAAACAGGCTTATAAAGGATAGTAATATAGCAAAATAAAATGAGATAAAACCATTTTTGTTTTGTAATGTCAGTTAGCTTCAACATTTGTCTGTTAAGATTTTTTTTTCTGAATAACCTGTTTTAAAACACGAATTCTAGTTGGTATTTAATGAGAATTCAGAGCCACATATTGAGGGAAAGCTGAAATATCAGAAGGAGGAAATAGACCACAGTCAATTCTCACCCAACCCACTTTACAGGGTAAAAGCTATCTTTATGACTCCTTAGCCTGGCTTGTCGGTTCTATATAATACCCCAATGTCTGCCTACACCTGCCTTAAATATCTGCTTTGTCCATTTGTTTCACTTCCAAATCCACATCATAATCTCAGAGTTAGGATTAAAGATGTGAGCTACTACTATTTGGTTGTTAGGCCTTGAACTCACAGAAACACAGAAAGATCTCTGTCTCTTGAGTTATGGGGTTAAAGGCATGGGTCACCACTCTCTTAATCTTATGATTTTACTGTTGGTAGATCTGTTCTCTCATATTCCAGGATCATTTTATTTTTTATTTTTGTTTTTTTAATTTTAACTTATATATTTGTTTTTTTGGTGATTTTATATCATGCACCTCATCAAATTCAGTTATCAGATCTGTCAGATTCATACTCATTCTTATGATCTACCCATTAACACAAATACTTATTCATGTTGCTCATTTACGTATTGAAGCAAGTTAAACTCCCTCTGGCCAGATCCTTAAAGAAAACAAGTCTTTCCTCACACATACCCCTTTCAGAAGCCATCAAAGCAGAAGTGAGGCACTGGGTCATTTAGCCATGTTCTAGCCTTGAGCTCTTCTATACAATGACATCTCCTTTTTTGTTCGTTTTTAAAGTCCATTAATGAGAGAGTACATCCCCTGCTTCTCTTTTTGGGATTGTGATGCCTCGCTCTGGAGGATATTCTCCAAATTCATCCATTTGCCTGCAATTTTAGAGTATCATTTTTCCTCACTGCTGAGTAGTACTCCATTGTGTAGATGTACCACAGCTTGTTAATCTGTTCTTCAGTTGAGGGGCATCTAGGTTGTTTCTAGGTTCTTGCTATTACAAATAATGTTGCTATGAACATAGTTGAGATAATGCTTTTGGGATGTGAATGTGCATCTTTACAATATATTCCTAAAAGTGGTATTGCTGGATCCTTAGGGAGTTTGATTCTCAGTTTTCTGAGAAACCACCATATTGCATTCCAGAGTGGCTGAAAAAGTTTATACTCCCACCAACAATGGAGAAGTGCTCCCCTTGCTTGGCACCCTCTCCAGCATAGGATGTCATCTGTGTTTTTAATCTTAGCCATTCTGACAGGTGTCAGGTGGTATCTCAAAGTTGTTTTGATTTGCATTTCTCTGATGGCTAAAGATGATGAGCACTTTTTCAAGTTCCTTTCAGCCATTCATAATTCTTCTGCTGAGAAGTACCTTCTTATTTCTGAACCCCATTTTTTAATTGGATTATTAAGGGCTTGGGGTTCTTGTTTCTTGAGTTCTCTATATATTTTAGAGATTAATCCTCTGTCACGTGTAGGATTGGTAAAAATCTTTTCCCATTTGGTAGGCTGTTATTTTGTCTTATTGACTCTGTCCTTGGCCTAACAGAAGCTTCGCAGTTTCAGGAGGTCTCACTTATTGATTGTTGTCCTTGGTGTCTGTGCTACTGTGTCGCGCGCCCACCTCGCCAGCAAGGAAGACATGACACCAGGCTCTTCTTTCAGCAGTTTTATTCAGGAACCTTGAATCCTGGCTTCTGACTTACTTATGACGGGGACTGACTGACTTGCTACATCCTCTCTCATTCTCCTTCTCCTGCCTCCAGGAAAAACCTGCCCACAGCCTAAATAGTCTCTGGGCAGCCAACCCCAGTACACCATGTGGGCACTACCAATAGGTCCAGGTACGTGGAAGCAAGCCAGATCCTCAGCCTAGCAAATTATGGGATAGTTTGTTACTGAGAGCATAGCGCTCACCATGTGGAAGGTGGAGGGCGGAAGCCAGTGCCATCTTTTAGTGCAGGGAGAATGCAAGGCCTGGCTACATGCAGCTCTCCACACTACTGGTATTATATTTAGGAAGTAGTCACCTCTGCCAATGTGTTGTAGGGTATTTCCAACATTCTTTTCTATCAAGTTCAGTGTGGCTGGGTTTATGTTAAGGTCTTTGATACATTTGGATTTGAGTTTTGTGCAGGGTGATAACCTTGGATCTATTTGCATTTTTCTACACACTACCATCCAGTTATGCCAACACCATTTGTTAAAGATACTATCTTTTTTTCCATTGAATATTTTTGGCCTCTTTGTCAAAGATAAGGAGTTCACAGGTCTGTGGGTGAATGTTGGGGTCTTCAATTTGATTCCATTGATCCTCAATTCTGTTTTTATGCCAGTACCAAGCTGTTCTTATTACTGTAGCTCAAAAGTATAACTTGAAGTCAGCGATGGTGATGCCTCCTGAGGTTCTTTTGTTGAGCAAAATTGTTTTAGCAATCCTGGATTTCCTGTTATTTCAAATGAACTTGGTATATTGTTCTTTCAAGGTCTGTAAAAAATTGTGTTGGAATTTAGATGGGAATTGCATTGAATGTGTAGATTACTTTTGGTAGGATTGCCATTTTTACTCTATAGATGCTACCTATCCAGGAACATGGGAAAGCTTTCCATTTTCTGATATCCTCTTCAATTTCTTTCTTCAGTAATATAAAGTTTTTATCAAATAGATGTGTTACTTCTTCGGTTATAGTTACACTAAGGTATTTAATGCTATTTGCAGCTATTATAAAGGGTGATGTTTCTCTTATGTCTTTTTCAGCCCTTTTATCTTTAGTGTATAGGAGGACTACTGATTTTTTTTTGAGTTAATATTGCATCCTGCCACATTGCTGATATAGTTTATCAGCTGTAGAAGTTCCCTGGTAGAATTTTGTGGGTCACTTATGTATACAATCATATCATCTGCAAATAGAAAGAGTTAGACTTCTTCTTTTCCAATTTGTATCTCCTTAATCTTTTTTTGCTCTCTTATTGCTTTGGCTAAAACTTTGAGAACTATGTTGAATAGATAATGGGAGAGGGGACAGCCTTGTCTAATTCCTAATTTTAGTGGGATTGCTTTGAATTTTTCTCCATTTAGTTTGATGTTGGCCATCAGCTTCTTTTAAATTGTCTTTATTGTACTTAGGAATTTCCCCTGTATTCCTGATCTCTCCAGGACTTTTATCATAAAGGAGTGTTGGATTTTGCCAAAGGATTTTTTCAGCATCTAAAGAGATGATCATGGTTTTTTTTTTTTTTTTCTTCATGTTGTTTATATGATAGATGACATTTACAATTTTCTGTCTGTTGAATCATTCCTGCATTTCTGGGATGAAGCCTACTTGATCATGGTGAATGACTTTTTTTTATGTAGTTGGATTCGGTTTGCCAGAATTTTGTTGAGAATGTTTGCATCAATATTCATGAGACAAATTGTTCTGTAATTTTCTTTCTTTGTTGTGTCCTTGAGTGGCTTGGGTATCAGAGTTATTGTGGCCTCATGAAAAGAATGTGGCAATATTCCTTTAGTTTCTACTGTATGGAACAGTTTGAGAAGTATTGGTATTAAGCTCTTTCTTGGTTGTCTGGTATAAAACTGCACTGAAATCATCTGGCCCTGGGATGTTTTATTTGAGAGATGTAGTAGCACAGTTTTGGGTTGTAAGAGAAGAAGGTTAGGAATAAAAGCATGTAGCCTTGAACTCACAGAAACAAGTTCTGTCTGTGGATTTATGGGATAAAGAATGTTGGTCACTACTCCTGGCTTTCCCTATGCTGGGATTAAAGGTGTGCCTGATTGACTTAGCTGTTTATCCTTGTATTCAAGGATCAAGCATTTCCTGAGCTGTCTAGGATTTGACTGTATGGTCTCTCTGATATCCCAGCATTTATTAAGTACTTAACAAATATCCACAGGGAGACTTTTAATGACAGCTTCAATTTCCTTTGGTGTTGTAGGACTGTTTATGTCTTTAATCTGGTCTTGATTTAACTTTGGTAAATGGTACCTGTCCAAAAGTTGTCCATTTCTTCTAGGTTTTCCATTTTTGTGGCATATAGATTTTCAAAGTATAACCTGATAATTCTCTGAATTTTCTGGGGGTTTGTTTTTATGTCCCGCTTTTTATTTCTGATTTGTTAATTTGGAGACTCTCTGCTTTTTGGTTAATTTGGATAAGCATTTATTTATCTTGTTGACATTCTCAAACAGCCAACTCTTCGATTCATCGATTTTTTTTATATTGTTCTTTTTGTTTCAATTGTGTTGATTTCAGCTCTAAGTTTGATTATTTCCTGCCTTCTATTCCTTCTATGTGAGTTTGCTTCTAATTGTTCCAAGGCTTTCAGTTGTGTTGATAGATCTCTCTAGTCTTTTTATGTAGGCATCTAGTGCTATAAATTTTCCTCTTAAGACCTGCTTTCATTGTATCTCTTAGGTTTGGGTATGTTGCAGATTCATTTTCATTAAGTCTAGGAAGTCTTTGATTTCTGTCTAATTTCTCCCTGGACCCAGAGGGAGTGATGTTTAGTTTCCATGAGTTGGTAGGCTTTATGTGATTCTTGATGTTGTTGAAGTCTAACTTTAGACCATGGTGATATAAAACGGTACAAGAAACACCCTGGACTGACTCCTTGGATCTCACTCCCCCTAGAGGAACACCTGACTCAGTCTTCAGGTTGTGGGAAGAAAACTGGATCTTCCAGGAGTGTAGACTGAACTAAGCAATACTGGGACAGTGGGACCTTGGGACTGCCTGTCGCCTGCCCAGGGAGGGAATGGGGAGTTGTGGAGAAGAGAGAATGACCTGATGTGTTGGGAGTGGAAAGGGACCTTGAATAAGTATTATACAAGGATAGAATGTGTGGCTTCTTTGTTCATAATAATAATAAAAAAAGAAAAAATATAGCTAAAAAAAGAAGTTATACCCATATTTTTGCATCTGCTGATATTTGCTTTATTATTATGTGGTCAATTTTAGATAAAGTTCCATGGGGTCCTGAGAAATATGTATTTTCCTTTTTATTTAGGTGGAGGGTTTAGTATGCATCTACTAAGTCCATTTGTGTCATATCTTCTGCTAGATCCCTTATTTCTCTGTTGAGTTTCTGTCTGGTTGACCTATCCAAGGGTGAAAGTAGAGTAGTAAAGTCTCCCACTATTAGTGTGGCAGGTTTGATATGAGGTTTAAGCTTTAGTAGTGTTTCTATTACATATGTAGGTGCCCTTGTGTTAAAGGCATAGATATTCAGGATTGAAATTTTGTCTTTGTGAATTTTTCCTGAGATGAATAAGTAGTGACTTTTCTGGTCTCTTTTTATTGATTTTAGTTTAAAGTCTATTATGTTAGATATTAGAATGGCTATACCAGCTTGTTTCTTAGGGCCATTTGATTGGAAAGTCTTTTCCCAACCCTTTACTCTGAACCTGTATCTATCTTTAAAGTTGAGGTGTGTTTTCTGTATGCAACAGAAGGATGGTTTCTGTTTTTGTATCCATCATGCTAGGGTGTGTCTTTTCATAGCTGAATTGATTCCATTGATATTAAGAGATATTAATTACCAGTGATTGATATTTCCTGTCAGTTTTGGTAGCAGTATGTATTTCCTATTGGAGGGGGTCTTCTCTGGCCTTATCAATTGTCTGTGGTTACATGGGTGTTTCTGGTTTCCTTAGGTTGGAGATTTCCCCCTGGGCCTTTTTGTAGAGCTGAATTTTTGACTAGGTATTATTTAAATATGGTTATGTCATGAAATATATTGTTTAATCCATCTATATTGATTGATAGTTTTGCTGGGTACAGTGTCTAGGTATTCATTCACTTTTAGTGTCTGTATAATATCTGACCAGGACCTTCTTGCTTTCATTTTTTTCTCTTAAATAGTCAGTTTTTATTCTGATGGGTCTGCCTTTATAGGTGATTTGGCCTTTTTCCTTTGCAGCTCTTGGTATTTTTTCTTTGTTCTATAAGTTTAGTGGCTTGATTAATATATGGCAAGCAGACTTTTTATATGGATTTAGTCTATTTGGTGTTCTGTATGTTTCCTGTATCTTTATAGGCATTTCCTTCTTTAGGTTGAGGAAATTTTCTTCTATGATCTTGTTGAATATATATTTTGTGCATTTGAGCTGGTATTCTTTTCCTTTGATTCCAATTATTCTCAGGTTTGTTCTTTTCATGGTGTCCCAAATTTCCTCAACATTTTGTGTTGTGACTTTTTTGGTTTTAGTGCTTTCTTTAACTGATGTATCTATTACCACTACTGAGTCTTCCACCCCAGAGATTCTCTCTACCATCTCTTGGATTCTGTTGGTTATGCTTGAATCTGTGTTTCCAGGTCTTTTTTCAGATTTTCTATTTCTAGCTTTGTCTCAGTTTGTACCTTCTTTATTGCTTCTATTTCAATTTTTTATTCTTGTTAAATTTCTTTCATCTGTTTGTTTTCTTTTTCTAGTTTTTTTGTATTTTCTTTCAGGGATTTTTTTCATCTCTTCTAATTTTCCGTTTGTATTTTCTTCTATTTTATTAAGAGAGTTTTTTTATATTCTCGTTTAAGACTTCTATTAGTTTCATAAAGCTGTTTTTTTTTAAAGATTTATTTATTTATTATGCATACAGTTTTACAGAAGAGGGCACCAGACCTCATCATAGATGGTTGTGAGCCACCATGTGGTTTTGCTGGGAATTGAACTCAGGTCCTCTGGAAGAACAGTCAGTGCTCTTAACCTCTGAGCCATCTCTCCAGCCCCCATAAAGCTGCTTTTAAAGTTGTTACCTTCTGTTACCTCTTCACTGTTATGTTCAGGCCTTGAAGCTATAGAACCACTTGCTCCTTCTGGTGATTGGTGTCTTGTTGTCCTTTGTATTGTTGCATGTATTCTTGCAGTGCTGTCTGACGATTGTTTCCTCAATTCACTCTTGATTAGCTCTTGGTTGGCTCTTAGGGGGTTGTTGATTGAGGGCTCTTTTTTTTTTTTTTTTTTTTTTTTTTTTTTTTTTTTTTTTTTTTTT
>PVIH01005885.1:0-117977 GCA_004025045.1 Sigmodon hispidus
TTCACGATTAGATGGGTCCTGGTCAGTTGTGGCACTTTGGTTTGTGTGTCTCCTGTCACCTCTCTGGTCAGGGTTCGAATCCGCCCCTCAGAGACCCCTGCAGTTGGTTTGCTCAGTTCACTCAGTTCGGGGTCGCAGTAGGGATCCTTGCAGATACCCTCAGCAGCAGCAGGAGCTGTGGGTGTGGCCAGGTGCAGAGGTCAGCTGCCCCCTGCTCCAGAGTGTGCTGGGACGCCACCTAAAATGTATTTTTATAATAGCAACAATTCTGTAAATCCTAGAGATGGACAAAGAAGGTATTTGTTGGTGTTACAACATCCCAGTGAAATTTCTAGCCCAGGCAATTGTCTATAATTTTAAAAACACAGGTCAATTAAGTCAAACTAATCTTTAATGGTGGGCTAAGCTGAATACTAAGCAGGTACTACTGTGCTGAGCCGGCAGGCTGTTACCATGTGGAGACGGATTTGCTTTCTTCCCACTCTCAAGTCTCAGCCTCCACCCCCCCGACCCCCACGTAAGTCAAATGTCTCCAGTAATGAACTAAGGAAAAGCAGCCAGGAGCCTCATTTTAAATGTTTACTTAAATATAACATGCCTTCTCCCATGGCCCACTTTCTATGGTATTATTTACACATGGACAGAGGATCTTAAAATACATGGACAATTTCAAAATCAATTCTTGTATTTTAAGTGGTACACCCCTCTCAATAGAGTGATTAAATCTTCCTCCATCTCATTCAAATTCTTTGACCAGTGTATTCACGCTGTATGTACTACCTGCTATTTTGACAAAATGTTAGTCATCACCTTTATCAAATTCTTGTAGTATCACCTGTGCTTGGCCTTAGGTAGCCCAGTGTTAGATCTCAGTTCATACATTATTCACCTCACTTTTTCTCCAGTATGTAGCGTCAAATGTACTTACATCATAAATACAATATGATAACATAGTGCAATGGGATGATCTCTTGAGAAACCGTATTCATATAAGATGTATGACAGTAGACCATTATAATTGTATTTATCTCATCATTTATTATTATTGCTTACCAGTTGTGGGGCCTAAGTTATAAAATCATGATTACTGTATGATTATGTGTATAGGACAATCTTACATAGTACATATAGGATTTGGTACTATTAATAATTTTAGACATTCATGATGCTACTGAAACATACTTTACTAAACAGAGGGGTAACTCCCTTTTCCAATAATATTAACTTATTGTTGACAAGACCTTACAAGTCTTAAAATTCTTTCACATTTTTATGTAGTTTATAATATGCACAATATCTGAATGCAGCAGGAGAGAGGACAGAGATAAGGAAGGAGTGAGAAAGAAAAAAGGTAGCCAGGAAAAAAGGAAGGTTCTCACATTTATGAGCTTTGAGGAACATCTTCTTTACCTGTAAAATGGGAAAATGATACCTAAATTCATGATGCACCAGAGATTTCCCTAGTGAACACTTAGGGACTATTTGATGCAGCTAATTATTTCTTTCCAATTCTTCCTTAAAAAAAAAAATCCTACACTTTATCTTGAAGTTTTCACAAATTGCTCCTTTCAACCCCCTCCCTCCTCTATTTAGAACTCCCAAGGTCTTAGCATCTAAATACATAGGTTAAACTATGTTAAACTCAAGTTAAACATTCTTTTGAAGGCTTTAATATGATCTTTTTTTCATGGTCCATTTGATATGCTAAAGGCCTTTCTCCCCAGATCTAGATCAAGGGCATTTTATTGACAGACCCAAATCCATTATGGAAACAGAGAGGCAACTTCCTCCTCCATCAGCTGTTAAACATCATACCAACTTTGCCCTGCTGTGTGTACACCTGTCGCTACACTATAGGTGGTCCTCAGGCGAGAGCAATGAGTGTCCTATTAGTGACAAGCCATTTTAATTCAAGACTTGCAAAATGTGGCAATGTGGATCTGACTGAAAAACACATGAGAAACAAAGGTGTGTCAGAGAAAAGCCAGGCAAGGAAATGTATAAGGTCACAGGAGTCTCAAAAATTACTACTTTTTGGGACTCAATTTGTAATCTAATTTTAAGATGCACATCATTAAGTATGGCTCATTTTCCTTAATATTCTATAAGGTTCTGACAACATTAAATATTTCTAAAAATCCATGTTCCTTTCCATGTGCTCCTTTAGGTTTATAATCTGTTCTTTCCATCTTATTATGCTTTTTTTAAAAAAAAGAATGCTTAAGTCAAACATCCTCAGAAAGCATATAAATAGCACCATTTTTCTTTTTGTTTTTGACCAACTATTAAGAAGTATCTCTTATATTTCTATTGACTAGCCGCTGGTCTCTTTATTGGTTATTCTGTCGAGGAATGCATGGAGTATTTCACCTCTTTTTGGTCTCCAGGGCTAGCACCTTTTATTGGAGAAAAGTGGCAAGCTGTTTACCAAAGAATCTTGAAATTCCTTTCTAGAAAAAGCAAACAAACAAAACATAAGGAAGCATGTTTTGTGCTTGCTTGTGCCTTCATATATAGGACTTACCCATAACCCATCAGAATAATACTCAATCTTACTGCATGTTAGCACAGCAAGCCTTTTAGACAGGAGGAAACTGAGGCTGAGTCATCGCCTCCACAGTGCATGGTAAAATGATGCAGGCATCTCCATGGTTTATGTTTCTGACTAGACTCCAAACCATTTCACTCTCTTTCAGCCTCCTTGCTGTAAAATGAGTGCCATGGTCCCTTCTTGGGCCCTCCATGACTATTGCAGGTAGTTACAGACATACAGTAGCCTTCTCCTCATCCCCTTCACAGCTCCTAGTATGAGAACATTTCCCAATAGCATTATTTCAATCCACTTTGGTTCTCAGCTGTCTATTAATTTTAAATTGATTAAAGGTTGTTAGGCTTCACTACACAGTAGGAGAACATCTGGGAATGATGATCTCAGAGAGTATTGGTTTTGTACTGTCTATAACCATGGGGTAGGACTTGGGCTTTGTTTCTTGCTGATATGATGAAATGAAGATGGTGGGCAAATTCCTTCTGTGTGTATATTATGTATAGCCCACTTGGTATCAGATAATAAGAAAAAATGTGCCTGTCCTAAAGACATCCCTGAAACAGATCTAGAACACAGAGTAAACTCACTCAACATGAAGCAAATACAGCATTTCCAGTATCTGAATATGATCAGTGGTCAGAAGAGTCCCCCTATCCCATCTCTGCCCAGCAACTAGCTCCAGAAAAGGGTTTATTTTAGCTGGCCTGTGAACTATAGTCTTGGTGTACACAAGTAGAGAACCAGGTGGGGATAGCCTGGATTTCTGACCCACAGACACTTCCTGATGATTAATGTGGATTGTTTTAAGCCACAAAATTCATGGTCTTTTGTTACTCAGGAGATGTTAACTAATACACAAATCAATTTTTGTTTCTAAAAATATTATCTAATTCGATTAATTTTCCCAATTATTAAGCATCTTTAATTTACAACTAGAGCAAAATAAAATCTGCTTTTAATTTTGTAAGAAAGTATTCATATTTTTTAATTATCACATGTGGTGTGATTATGAAGTTAAAACAGATTAGTTTATAATCAAAGAGACATTAGAGTTAATCCAACCATTCTTTATTTTAGATTAGGAAATTTAATCACATATAACTCATCTGTAATAGGGCTTATATCAGTCAATATCTTTACATTACATTTCATTGCCTCTGAGCATTATGGCATTTTTACTGACATATTTATATGATTGCCCTTAAAGGCAGCCTTAATTTACATAAATATTTTCCATATTATTTTGAACATGATGAAATATCCAAAGTAGAAAATATTTTAATGAGTATCCTGGACCAGATTGTTATGCATTCTAGAAGTTTAAGGAGTGTAGCCATGAGATGCTCACAGGTCTCCCATGAGAGCTGAGGGGACCCACCATAGAACACACCCTCTTCCATGGGCTGTCAATAGACTGGATATGATGATTTGAATAAGAATGGCTCCTGTAGGTTCATATGTTTGATGCATGGTTTCCACTTATTGGAGGTATTTGGGATGGATTAGATATGGCCTTTTGGGGGTAGGTATGGCCTTGTTGAAGGTGTGGCACTGAGGTTGAGCTTTTAGAGTTCAAAAGCCAGTGCCAGGCCTAGTATCTCTTTGACTCTTTGTCTCTGCCTTTCTCTCTCTCTCTCTGGCTCTCTCTCTCTCTGGCTCGCTCTCTCTCTCTCTCTCTCTCTCTCTCTCTCTCTCTCTCTCTCTCTCTCTCTCTCTGATGCTTATGGATCAGGATATAAATCTCTCAGCTATTGCTCCAGTGCCATGCCCTTGTCCAGTCATGATGACCATGGACTAATCCTCTAGAACTGTGAACAAGCCCCCAGCTACATGCTTCTTTTTATGGTGTATTTCCCATGCAATAGAACAGTAAGACAGACAGTGACCCATATTTACTGTCTCCTTGTGTGCTTCCTATAGAAGAATTTTTTCATTCACACTATCCATCTGCCCATGCTATATTCAATGGTGCCACACACACACACACACACACACACACACACACACACACACACACCAGGGAGACTGCCAGTTCTTTTAGTCTTTTAGCTTAATGGGGAATATCGTATACCAACTTTGTTCTCAGATAATATCCAGTAGCATATCTTGGCTTGTGTGGATTAGAGATCAGGTAGCAGATGCCATTAGAGAAGTGATATCAGGAATTATCATAGTTGATGGGAACCTGGGAGACGGTAGTGGCTCTAAGTAGAAACCTAGTAACAGCTGAACACATCAGAAAAGGGATACTGGCAGATAGATAAGGACAGATGGAGGAAGGTGAGGTCAGAGCCATTGGGAATGGGAGGTTGGAATTAACACCAACAGTGGTTCATGCACACTTTGTGTTTGGGGTTTAAGAATTCCCTGACAAGTGATAGAGCAAGAAAATCCAGAGTAGGTTGCACACTATCTTCCCCTTCCCTGCAGTTTGGTCCCCTCAACACCAAGAAGCTTCACTCCATTGAGATGTTTCAGATACATTTGGTTCCTTCTCTTAAGTGTGACAACTCCCCAGCTCTAAAGCTGTATTATAAAACAAATAAACAACAAAGCAAAATAAAAATCTTGATTATGGATGTTGAGTGTCATTGATACAAGGGAGACATCATGTCAAAGTAAATAAGAATGAAGATTGATAGAGACCAAGAATCAGCTATGACTCCAAGCAATAGTGGAGAGGGTGCCTGAGATGGACTTCTCCTGGGATCAGATTGCTCACTGCCCTGACTGTCATCCAGAACTGATGGAAACAGATGCAGAGATCCATAGTCAAGCACTGTGTTGAGCTCTGCGAATCAAGTGGAAGAAAGGGAAAAGGGATTATATGAGCAAGGGAGGTCAAGATCATGATAAGAAAACCCACAGACAGTGGACATAAATGTCATGGAAGCTCAGAGACTCTAGACCAATAGCTAGTGAGCCTGCATGGGACAGACCTAGACCCTCTGCCTGTGGATGACAGTTGTGTAGATTGGTTTGGTTATGGGGTTTCTAGCAGTGGGACCAGAATCTGTCCCTTGTGGATGAGCTGGCATTTTGAAAACTATTCCTTATGATGGGATGCCTTGCTCAGCCTTGATGCAAGAGGGAGGAGCTTAGTCTTGCATCAACTTAATATGTATTGCTTTGTTGATTTCGATGGGAGGCCATTCCCTTCTGAGGAGTGGCTGGGGAGTAAAACGGAGGTCGGGGGAGTGAATGGGAGGACAGCAGGGAGAGAAAACTCTGGTCGATATGTAAAATAAATAAAAATCTAAAAGGTGAAGTTTGAAAAAACAAAAGAATCTGCCCTCTTTTATTTGGACGTCTCTCACCTGAAGACTCCCCTTGTCCATACCTTACTGCATCTGACCCCTGCCTTAGTGGAAAAGACCCGTCTTTGCTGCTATTGAGCAGGACTCTATTTTTAGCCACAACCTGTAGGGGTCATTTGAAATTGTGCCTGACCTTGTAAGCCCTCCAAGTTGGATGTCAATACAGACTGAATACTCATTTTTGTTTTCTCATTATCGAAGTTCCTATTCAAATGTCAGCCATGCCAGGGCCTGAAGTGCCCAGCCTTGATAGCTGGGTGACTTTCCCTGCATCATATCCAACAATCCTGCCTCTGCAGTCTCAATGCAGCTAAAAGAGCACAGTGAATCTTACTAAAACAGTAGTTTCTTAAATTTATAGATTTTTATATATTTAGTTATAATGCTCAGGGATATACATTCCTGTTATAACCATCTTTAATTTTACTATTTACAATAATGCAGCAACAACTAAGTAGTATGTGATCAAGGTGCTTGTAGACAGAATCTCTACATTTTTTTAAAGTTCATATAAACAATAAGTTCAGACTTATTAACTGTCTATTTAAAAGAGGATTGAATGTATCAGCTATTGGACCCGGACCCAATTAGCTTATTATTTAGTTTTCTATCTGTAAAATAAAGTTTAAACTATAAATGTAAAAAAAAACACAAAGTAAGAACAAATTAAACATATCTGAGGACTGTGTGAGATAATATGTAATCTTGGAACAGCCTGTTCTGTAGTAAATACTGCATATACTTCTGTGATGGTTAGTACTGGTTGTAAACTTATCTGTACAGCATACACAAAGACATCCTACATTACTTAACTCTATCTGGAATTAACTGGGATCCAAACTGGATACACTCATAAGGAATTTTCTTTACTAGATTAGTGGAAGCTAGAAAACCCACTCTAAATCTGGATCATATTTCCTGGTGTCAGCCCATAGGAAATGACATGGGAGAAGAAATCTTTTTCCTTTTGCAGGCTGGACCTCATTCTCAATAGTAAGTTCATCTATCTTGCTGTAACAGTATTCTTTCACCTATATTAAAACCTATTTTAGGATTTCAGTGTACCCTGAAGACCAGCAGCTCTCCAAGAATCCTCCAGGACTCTACAGCCAGATTGGGACTGCACAGACATTCATCCTCATGGACTGAACAGCTACTAGATTCTTGGCCTTTCTATCATGAGACAATCATTATAGTCCAACTATCTGAGCCATATCCTTGTATCTATGCATCTTTCTGTCTGCCTATCTAAAAATGAATATTCTTTTATTTAGAGAAACCCAACCAATACAGTTTCTATTCATATCTACATGTCTTGTGGGTTAAAAAGTTTGAACATTAGTTAATGATGTGGCTGACTAAATTTAGGTCTGTATATTACTGTGACATATTGTAGCTTTAGATGTGCAGTTTTGGGAATTTCCACCACCATTGTGTTTGTCTGTGCAATTCTTGTCCCAAAATTCCAGGGTATGCATCACCACAGACATGACCTATTCCAAGACTTCAGCTGAAAGAAATCATGCAGCATGAATTTTTTTGAGTACTGCCTCTGTATTATATATTTGAATTTTATTGTCATTGTATATGATATATATTTGCCATAGCATATGTGAAGAGGTCAGAGAACAATGTTTTTGGAATCATTTTTCTTTTTCCACATTTATGATTGAACTCTGCTCATGAGGCCTGGTCAGTGCTTTTAGTCACTCAGCCATCTCAATGGCCTGCTCTTTAATATATTTTGACATTTATTTATGTCATTGCAAGCATCAGTGACTTTTTTTCTCCAGGCCTGAATGATATTTCAAATGGAGAGACACAACTTCTGTTCCTGTTCTCCAATTGAACATGTGGGTTGTTTCCATCTTGGAGGGCTCTGGTGAATAAAACTATACAGATATACTTTATGAGTAAAATTTACAATGTGTATTCATATGTAAACGTGCATGTATGCAGCTGTAGAAATAAGTCTTCCTTTCACCTGGCTATTACTGAGGAGAAATGGCTCAAAGAAGTGGTTCAGAATAGCTTGTAATCATTATTTGTGCATAAAAACTTCTTTATAGCTTGGATTTTCATTTTGTTCTTTAAACATCTTATTGCATTTATTTAATCTCTCTCTGTCTCTGTCTCTCTCTCTTTCTCTCTCTGTGCATGTGGAGGTCAGTCGACAACCTAATGGTTATTGGTTGTCTCCTTTCATTATGTGTGCCTGGGGTTGGGGGGGGCATGTTGCACTCAGATTTTCAGGCTGGGTAGGGATCATCTTTACCTTCCGAGTCATCTCTCCAGCACTAAGTTCCCTTTCAATTAGTGGGTGATCTTTCTTTCTTTCATGTGCTTATTGGCTATTCATCTATCTTCTTTAATGATGTACCTGTTCATACCTTTTACCAATTTATAACTGGCCCATTTTTCAAGACTATTGACTATTGTTTTTAATGAGTGCTTATGTAACAATCAGACTGTATGTGTAGAACATTTTCTTATATTTATTCCATTTGTCACTGGAAAGAAATCACTGACAAAATGGTTCACTTATCCTTCAATAGATCCCATAATGTATTGATACGTTTCTTCTAGAATTTCACACCAAAACGAGGGCCAAAGCAGGTGCTGCTGCCATCTGAGCATGCTAATCATTTGCAGATGCTCCATATGGTGTCTTTGCAAACTCCTATTCGACATTATGCAGTTCTATACATTTTTACACTTTTGAAACTTAATCATTTCCTCCCTACCCTTCTTTTGTCTCTTCAAGGAGAAAAATATATCCATGTGAGAATAATTAACTTTGATAAACTAAGTATTTGAAGTTAACTGTTTTTATCCTGCTTTTCTCATTCTGGAGATACACCTCTTACTTTAGTGGAACACTGGAGACTTCATCTTCTAGTTACAACAATGTAGCTATGGAACTTGAATGCATTTATTACCTAGTATCAGGGTCATTACAGTGGCAGCAGCTAAGAAATGCTAATACATACTTAGAATATGTGTATGTTAATGATTCTCAGGCAAAGACTGTGACAGAGTTGCCCCTAATTCCATAAACAGAAGGCATATTAATCCCTTTAGTTGACAGGTGCTTAAATGGGCAGATTGGATGAGTAATTGGGTTGTTCTCCTAATCCTTGGCTTTGAATATAAATGAGAAGTGTCTCGATATTTTTATTTGTCTTCAGTAACATTTTCTAATTGATTTATTTAAAATGAACTGTTTCTGCAAATCAGTGAGCCCTTCTACATCTGTTTGTATGAGGAGGATTTCAGTTTAAAACACTATTAAAAGCTAGTATCTTTTAACATCAACCCTTTCTTTAGCTCCCATGTAAAGGACAATGGAAGTTATCTTTGGAACCACATCTTATTTGGGGGAAGGAGGGTGGGCTGCCAACGGTCCCCTGTGACCAGGATAGATTTCTTTGGGAGGCTCATCATTTTATAGGTCCATAGGACACGATTCACTTCATACTGTGTGACCCAAAAATGTTAAAACGGTTTCCAAAAGAGTCTAATGTACTCTCAGGAGGAGTGTATGTCCTAGAAAGACCTGGCTAAATATGTCTCTTCCTTTGATGACAGTGAGCGATTACTTAACATTTCAGAGTGGGCTGTGATATTTCTGAAGCTTTTGTTTCAGACTCTCACCTGTCACTGGGATGGAAGATTGGGGGAATTTTTTAAAGAGAAAGATGTAGCCTGAGAGGATTGAGAGACATTTTGTACAACAATATAGGAAGACAAGTTTATAGGAAAGTACTGGAAAGTTTCAAACATCAAACCAGACCATCAAGGCCAGAACCTAGCCAAAGATAGTAAGTAGTCTATCATCTCAATGACATCACAGAAACCCCTGGTGTTAGCCACTTAGTTCATCATTGTCACTTAATACTTGGCAGAAGCAAAAGAAAGGAAGAGACTTGGCTCATGGCTGCACAGGACTCAGTCCATCTTGGGAAGATATGGCAGAATGGCTTTCTGCCTGCAACAGAGTGTGGAGAAATTTCTAACAGGGCAGAGGGTCCAGGAAACAGAAAGCTAGATCATACCAAAAAAGGAAATAACTTCAGAGATCCATGTCCTGTAGTGTTGCCTCTGCTGGCTACACCCCAGCTCTCAAAGGTTCCATTGCCTCCAAAACTGCTCTACCAGGTGGGAACCAAATGTTCCAAACAAGCCTATTTGATACATTCCAGATCTAAACCACAGCACAGTGAGGTGCTGGACATGCTGAGGGCAGGTACCAACTTTCAGAACCAGCTGTTGCAGACAGACCTGAGCACAGAAAATCATAATTGCATATATATTTCACCAACTCCTAAAATTAAAGGCAAGTTCTCTATTTTATGTCCATATCTACTACAGTCCATAGGTTGTGAATACTTTATTCTTACAAATACTAGAATGAGGTTTTTTTCTAATATCAGTTAACACTTCTAATGTTAACAAATATTATGGAGTGGTGGCCATGAAGATATTGGTACTTGTGGAATAGGACAGTATCATTATTATTCATGATTGCTGAAACACCTACAAGAAACGACTCACGTCATTTCCATTTTGTATTTTCTATATCACTACATACCACAGCTTGCTTCTAAAGGTGCACAAATAATGTCCAACCAAGTAGAGCCCTCTACAAGTGGCAACTTGTAACAATTATCACTAGATACAATGTGACAAACCCTTTTACTTGACTATCAAGTGCATCCTCCAGTGTCTGCCCAAATTCCAACAGATTTTTCTATGGCATAGAAAAGTGGCAGTGTTTGGAATGACTGTTTCTGTTAGTGTGCAACTGCGCAATTACAACAGTCTGGGAGAACTGTGGATGCCAGAGGATGACATTCATGTTCATGCATTTCCCTTCCTGTGTTCTCATTTCTTTCTTTTTGTGATTTGTTTTTATTTTTTAAATAAATCTTTTTTTCCATGTATCCCTCTGCTCACCCATCCGTTCCTTTTCCCAATCCCTCCCACTCTGCCTTCAGCCTCCCCCCATCTCCCGATCCCCTCCCCAAAGAGGGCAAGAAGTCCCAAGGTGGGTCAGCTCAGCCCGGCAGGTCCAATTTTCTCATTTCAATATCAAGGTTGGGTTAGGCACTCCTCTGCAGGGAATGGGCTCCAAGGTGCCAGCCCATTTACAGGAACAAAGTTAATCCCACCCCTCAAGGCTCTACATACTGCCCATGCCAATAAAGAGTTGCCAACCCTTGGAGGGCCTAACTCTTTTTCTGTGGTTCCCCAGGGACTGTTCTTGATCAAGTGTGCTCTCCAAAGCTCCAGACAGCCATCTCTGTGGGACTTCTCCTCATACTCCCTATTTTTTTTCCTCATGCAGACTCTTCTCCCCGACTCTTAAGCTGTAAGCGGAGCTCGGCTCATCTATGGATCTCTGCCTCCATCTCCATTCATTGTTGGGTGTAGGTTCTGTGATGACACTTAGGGTAATTATTTATTTGATTATAGGGGACGTCCTGTTTGGGTACCCCTCCATTATTGATTGGGGTCCTATCCAGGGACCTCCTGTGGTTTCCTGGGTGTTTCCCTAGTACCCAGTCTCCTTCCAACCTTGCACTGGCTTCCTCTATCAAAATGTCCATCTCTTTTCTTTGTTGCTTCCCTCACTCAACCATTTCCTTCTATCAGGATCTGTTCCTACCTCTCCTTGGTTGCTACCTGTTATGGTCCCAATTTGCTAGTAAGATATTCTCCATTTTCTTTTCCTAGGAGAATCCCTGGCAGTCTCACTTAAGTTCCTTCTGATCCCAAGCTGTTCAAGGATTGTGTTTTGCAGTTTGGATATTCTTTGCTTTTTGTTTAAAATCCACTCATGAGAGTGAGTACATCTCATGCCTATCTTTCTGGGCTTGTGATACCTCACTCAGGAGGATATTCTCCAAATCTATCCATTTTCCTGCAAATTTTAGGATGTAATTTTTTTTTTTTTTTTTACTGCTGAATAGTAAGTACTTCATTGTGTAGACATAACACAGTTTGTTAATCCATTCTTCAGTTGAGGGGTACCTAAGTTGTTTCTAGGTTCTTGCTATTATGAATAATGCTGCTATGAACATAACTTGAGCTAATGCCTGTGGGGTATGAATGTGAATCCTTTGGGTGTATGCCCAATAGTGGTATTGCTGGATCATTGGGGAGATTGATTCCCAGTTTTCTGAGAAACCGCCATACTGCATTCCAGAGTGGCTGAACAAGCTTACAGTACTGCCAACAAAGGAGGAGTGTTCCCCTTGCTCCCCATCATCTCCAGCATAGATTATCATTTGTCTTTTTGTTTTTATCCATTTTTAAAGGTGTAAGGTAGTATCTCAAGGTTGTTTTGATTTGCATTTCTCTGATGACTAAAGATGTTGAGCAATTTCTTAAGTGCGTTTCAGCCATTTGTAATTGTTTTGTTTTTAAATTTGTAGTCCAGGCCGACCTTGAACTCATGATCCTCCTGCCTTTGCCTTCTTCAGTAAATCCTACTGACCTGTGCCACCACAACCGGTTGATTTCTTTTTAAAGAGTTTTAATACCAGAGTGGACATCTGAGCAGGTGAGTTTAGAGCTGACTTATCTCTTTCCCTCTCTCATGTGAGAATGGGAGGTTCTGAGAAAAGAAATACTTGCATTTGTTCAAAATTAATTAATTTTTTTCCTAATCACTTTTCAGGTCTGTGGTTAATGTAGTTTCCTGGAAACAAAGAATCCTTTTGTGCTAGGTACCTCATCTGTTTAAGGAGCTGGAATACAAATGTCTTAAACTGTTGTGTTTATTTTGGATTAATTCAGTTTAATTACAGTCTCAGCCTTTTCTAATCAGTTTTATACTTTTATTCAGACATTAATCTGCCATCACATGCATATCATTATGACAACTCCTTAACATGAACATAATATAAAACTTTCACTACATGCCTAGAAAAATGTGAGGCTTGTACCACAACTTATGCACGCAGGGTCGCTGATTCCTTAGCCAATATGACTATTAGTACATTATATATATATATTTATTATATAAATTTATATATGTAATAAATATAAATTTATTATTTGGTGATTTCACATCATGCACCCCATCAAACTCAGTTATCAGACCTCTCAGACCTCTCAGAATCATGCTCACTCTTATGATCTCTCCATTTACAAAACCGCCCATTCATGCTGCTCATTTACTTACTGGAGCATAATTAAACTTCCTGTGGCCAGATCCTTAAAGAAACCAAGTCTTTCCTCACCCACACCCCTGCCAGTGGCCATCAATGTAGAAGTGAGGCATTGTGTCATTTAGCTATGTTCTAGCCTTGAGTTCTTTTGTACAATGACATCTCTCTCATTATTTTTTTAAAGTCCACTAATGAGTGAGTACATCCCCTGCTTATCTTTCTGAGTTTGTGATACCTATCTCAGGAGGATATTCTCTAAGTCCATCCATTTGCCTGCAAATTTTAGGATATCATTTTTTCTTACTGCTGAGTAGTATTCCATTGTGTAGATGTACCAGAGTTTGTTAATCCATTCCTTATCTGAGGGACATCTAGGTTGTTTCCAGGTTCTTGCTATTACAAATAATGCTGCTGTGAACATAGTTGAACTAATGCCTTTGGAGTGTGACTGTGCATCTTTAGGGTATATGCCTAGGAATGGTATTGCTGGATCCTTGGGGAGATTGATTCCCAGTTAAATTTTATAAAACTACATTATTTAGTTTATTTTTATGTCTTTGAAAACACTCATACTCTCTGTTAGCTACAAACACTAGGATTCATTCATCTTCCATGGGAACTTACTTTGAGATTAGCAGAAGGTTTTCTTTATCCAAACCTGGGAACTGTTCAACATAGACACATTTAACAGGAAGGTCGGCATTTGCTCTATATTTATTCTCAATTTTCCTGTGAATGGTTTGACTTTTTAAAAATGCAGTTGGTGTTCTTTCAGGTAACAGAAATTATAAAATGAAAAAAAGCAGCAGGGAGAAGTGACTTAGAGCCTGGCATGGCCTGTGCCTGGTGGTAGGGGATGCAGGCATTGAGTTAGACAGATACCAATCACAGATTTATTACCCTTAGTCAAAAGTTACTCAACCAGGGCTTTGATTCATCATATTACTTTCTTGTTTATTAGGGAAGACAGGACAAAAGTACATAGGAAGATCCCTCTCTTCTCTTCTTGCTGGAGTGTAAGGGCAACACTGAAGGAACTTTCTGTAGATAGCACACACAACTGTATATTTGAAATTAAAATCAACAATTTAAATTATCATGTGGGACAATAAAAATAAGATGAAGGTTACTAAATGTTGTATATCATAAGTATCTTAAGTGTTAAATAAGCATGAAACCTCACTGCTTAGGCAAAACTTAGTTACAATTAAAAACTTCTGTATTTCATAATTTGGGGGTTGTTTTAACACTATACTAATAACAAGCTTGCTTCATTTACAAATATTTGTTCTTTGAGATAGCTTATTAATGTGTAATATTCTTCTTTCTAGAGGCTCTGTCTTAGTATCTGCAGATTAAAACGGTCTGGTTCTGGTCAAGAATGAGCAGAAAGAATTCCTTGAATTGGATTACATTGCTTGATCATTTGCTCAACATACCAGTTGTACTATGGCAAATTTATCCAACTAATGCAGTGTGTTGTGAGGATAGGAGATGACCTGTTTAGGAGGAAACCAGTCAGGAACAGCAGGCGATGGAAGGCATGTGAGTGACAGACATATGAAGGCAAAGATACTCATATAGAACTTGATTCAAATGCTCTGAACTTACAGAGGTGTGTCTCTTGAACACCTAGAATAAATTAATGGAGCACTACAAAGAGAGTTTGAGGGAACCAGAATGGCCTCAAATGGGCAAATTAGGGGAAACTTTTCCAGAGAGAAATCACTTAAGCTGGAGAGTCAAGGGTATCTCTGTGAACAACCTTAACTTGGTATAATTATCCATATCTGACATGTTCATGGAAAGCTTTGAGTGAAGAATCCTAAAGAAAACACACAGTGCTGAGTCCAAGAACTATGTATGTTCCTATCAGAGACTAATGACTGTTTTAAAAAAATATTTCTGTTGAGGCTCAATGGGATTAAAAGAGTTGAGTTTAATAGTCTTGTTTTTTACTGAAGCATCTTCTATAGTGTCTTATCCATTGTAGGTGTTACAATACCTATTAAATCAAGTCTCCTGTAGCAGGAGCTAGGTGGGGGCTGCCAGTAAGTAGGTTCAGGTGGTATGTAAGCATGTAATAGTCTTCCTCTGGATGACATTTCAGAGCATAGAGTGAACTTCCAAACATTTGTCATTATGGTACTAATACACCATGAAGTACAGGTCAATAAAGGATGAATAGGAAACCTCTTTTTACCACTCCCAACTTTTCCTGTGCCATGATAAGCATTTCTTGACAAATCATCTCTATTGTGAAAACAATCTGCACACAGCTTTTGCACTGCTTTGTGGGTAATGGAATTAGGTGTTGATACTGAACTGATTTATTCAAGGGTGTAAAGTTAGTTAGGCCTGAAACTGAGTAGAAAATAACACAAAATGATATTCAAAGAGACATGGTCTATGACAACAGGAACTTTTTCTAAAGCAGAAACAGAAGTTTATTGGATGAGTAGGGATGAATCTCATAGGAATGGAAAACTCTTCTATTTTTACTACAGAGAACATGCCAATATAGGTGCCAAGTAGGTTACACAGTTAAAAATTTAAAAAGCATCTCAAAAGTACTGTAATATTAATGACTTGCCCATATCCATATGGAGAAAGACATTTTATCTGTGAATTTGTGAAAAGAATAAAATGCAAATAATTATGAATTAAAATTCATCAATGTTGCAGGACATTCTATATGGGTACCCCTTGGAAGAGAGGGTGATAAAGCCAGAGTCAAATGACACAGACTTTGGGAGTCAGTTAGGATCAGACACAAATACTTTTAAAATATAGTAGGACAAAATATTCAAACCACTAAACATACAGAATAAAGAAAGAGCTGGAAAGGAAAAAGGCCAAGTAACATATAAAGACAGAATCATCAGAATAATACCTGACTTCTCGATGTAGATTATGAAAGCCAGAAGATCCTAGACAGGCATTATATAGACACTTAGATGCCATTGATAACAGCCCAGACTACTCTACCCACCAAAAACTCTCAATAACCATAGATGGACTAAATAAGAAATTCCATAACAAGACTAGATTTAAACAATATGTATCCACAAATCAAGCCCTACAGAAAACACTAGAAGAAAAACACCAACCTAAGAAAGTTAGATAAACCCACAAAAACACAAGCAATAAATAACCCCACATCAGCAAAGCCCAAAGAAGGAAAACCTACATACACTACTACCAAATAGTAATAGGAATTAAAAAAGGAATTAATAATCACTGGTCTTTAATGTCTCGATATCAATAGATTCAATTTCCCTATAAAAAGAAACAGGCTAACAAAATGGATATGAAAACAGAATTTATCCTTTTTCCATACAAGAAATACACCTCAAATTCAAGACAGACACTGCTACAGAGGAAAAGATTGGGAAAAATATTTCTAATCGAATGGACTTAAGAAACAAGCTGGTCTAGCTATCATAATATCTAACATAATAGACTTCAAAGTAAAATCAATCAAAAAATACTACATATTCATCACAGGAAAAAGTCTGTCAAGACGAAGTCTCAGTCCTGAACATTTATGCCCTAAATACAAAGGCACTCATATATATAAATGAAGAATTTCTAAAGCTTAAATGTCACATCAAACCCAACACATTAATAGTGGGAAACTTTATTCCTCCACTCTCACCAATGGACAGGTCTGCCAAGCAGAAACTTAATAGAGAAATAAGGCATCTAACAAATGTTATGACTCAAATGGACTTGATAGATACATACAAAACATTTCACCCAAACACACAAGACTATACCTTCTTCTCAACACCCCATGGAACCTTCTCTAAAATTGACCACATAGTCAGTCATAACGCAGATATGAATAAATACAAAACAAATGGAATAAGCTCTTGCATCTTATCAGACCACCATGGCCTAAAGTTCAACAACAACACAAACAGAAAGTCTACAAAATAATGGAAGCTGAACAACTCTCTACTGAACCTTCCCTGGGTCAAGAAATAAAGTAAAGACCTCCTAGAATGCAATAAAAATGAATCCACAATGAAAGCAGTGCTAAGAGAAAGGTTCATGGCACTAGGTGCTACATAAAGAATCTGAAGAAATCTAATACAATTGACTTAACAGCAGACCTAGAAAGCTCTAGAACAAAAGGAAGCAAACTTACCCAGAAGGCGTATAAGGCAGGAAATAATCAAACTCAGGTCTAAAATCAATAAAATTTAAACAAAGAGAACAATTCAAAGACTCAATGAAGCAAAGAGTTTGTTCTTTGAGAAAATCAACAGAATAGACAAACCCTTATCAAAACTAACAAAAAGTCATTGAGAGAATATCTACATTAACAAACTCAGAAATGAAAAGAGGAAATAACAACAGATAGTGGGGAAACCCAGAGAATCATTAGGTCATGCTTCAAAACCTGTACTTCACAAAACTGTAAAACTTAAAAGAAATGAACAGTCTTCCTGATGGATATTACTTACCAAAATTAAATCAAGATGAGTCAAACAACTTAATAGACATATAACTCCTAAGGAAATAGAAACATTTATTAAAAGTCTACAACCAAATAAATAAATAAAGCAAGCAAGCCCAGGATCAGATGGTTTTGGTGCAGAATTCTACCAGAATTTCAAAGAAGAGCTAATACCAGTTCTCCTCAAATTCTTCCACACAATGGAAACTAAAGAAACATTGCAAAATTCTTTTTTGAGGCTACAGCCACCCTGATACTCAAACCATATAAAGATGCAACAAAGAAAGAGAATTACAGACCAATTTCCCCATGACCACACCCCTACCTGCAGAACACACTTCAGGCCGGCAGGCCCCCAGGTGTGGCGTGCTCCTAGGCATGGCTGTATGGATCTATGCCCACCTGCTCCCTTAAAAACTTGCTTTTCCCTTCTTCCCCTCCTTTCTTTCTTTTCCTCTTTCTTTCTCCTCTCCCCTCTCTCCCCTTCCCTTCTCCGGATATCTGAACTCCCTAAATAAACTCTCTGTGTGGCATCTTACAGTGAGTGTATCTCTCCCACTTGCAAAAAACTAACACAATGTAGCAGGATACAAGATTAACTAAAAAATCAATTAGCCTGGCCTTGTATGTACAAACAATAAATGGGCTGAAAAATAAATTGGGAAACACCAACTTTTACAATAGCCACAAGTAATATAAAATATCTTGTGGTAACTCTAACCAAACAAATGAAAGGCATGTATGACAAGAACTTTAAGTCATTAAAAAAAGAATTGAAGAAGATATCAGAAAATGGATAGGTCTCCCATGCTTTTGGAAAAATAGAATCAACATAATTAAAAATGGCAATTGTATTAAAAGCAATCTACAGATTCAATGCAATCCCCATAAAAATCCCAACAAAAATTTTCACAGACCTTTAAAGAACAGTACTCAACTTCATATGAAATAACAACAACAAAAAACCCAGGATAGCCAAAACAATTTTGTACAATAAAGGAACTTCTGGAGGCAACACCATCCCTAACTTCAATCTCTACTATAAAGCTATAGTAATAAAAATAGCTTGATATTGGCAGAAAAAAAAACCCACATGGATCAGTGGAATTGAGCTAAAGACCCTGACATTAAATCACACAACTATAAATACCTGATTTTTGACACAGAAGACAAAAATATACGATGTAAAAAAGAAAACATCTTCAAGTGGTGCTGGCATAACTGGATGATGATATATAGAATAATGCAAATAGATCCAAGTCTATGACCCTGCACTAAAGCCAAGTCCAAGTGGAACAAATATCTCAACATAAATCCAGTTACACTAAACCTGATAGAAGAGAAAGTGGGAAATAGCCTTGAAAACATTGGCACAGGAGATCATGTCCTAATATAACACCAGTATCAGAGACACTGAGAGCAACAATTAATAAATGGGACCACCTGAAACTGAGAAGCTTCTGGAAGACAAAGAATAAGGTCAATAAGACAAAAGACAGCCTATAGAATGGAAAAAATTCTTCACCAGCCCTACATTTGACAGAGGGCTGATCTCTAAAATATATTAAGAACTCAAGACATTTTATATCAAAATACCAAATAATCCAGTTTAAAAATTTGGTACACATCCTGCCTTGATTTCTTCAAATGAGGGACTGTTGCTTGGAATTTCAAGCCAACTAAATTTTTTCTTCCTCTCTAGTTAGTGTTTCTAGTGCTACAATGAAACACCATGCCCAAAGGTAACTTGGGAGAACAAAAGGTTTATTTCACTGATACTTCCACATCAAAGTTTATTATGGAAGGAAGTCAGGACAGAAACTCAAGCTAAGCAGGAACCAGAAGGCAGGGAACTATGCAGAGGCCCAGGAGGAGTGCTGCTTCCTGACTTCCTCCCCATGGTTTACGCACCTTATTTTCCTGTAGCACCCAGGGTAGACATTCTTAGTGGGCTGGGCCCTCCCACATTAATCTCTAATTAAGAAAATGCTCTACAGGCTGCCTACAGCCCCATCTTAGGGTCTCAGTTGAATATCTTCTCAGATTTCTCCAACTATGTCAAGTTGACATAAAACCAGCTAACACTACTGTAAATTGATATTTTTTTTTCAGATTATTTTATCATGGCCATGATAATGAAACTAGGAGCAGTACTTACCATAAATGTGTGTTTGATTTTTCATTCTTTTTTCCATTCCAGTGACCATTACTTCAAAATAATAATCTGTATAATTACTGCAACCTTGCTTTTAAAATAAAATCCAGTTTATCTATTTATATAGTGTGTGATTCATTGCAAAGTGGTAGAGCCTGGGTGTGGAGGTCAGAGAGGAAGCCAGTTCAGGAGCCAGCTCTCTCCTTACACGGGGTATGCTTTGGAGAACAAACACGGACCATCACCCTAAGCAGCAAACCTTTGTACCCTCTGAACCATCTCATTGGTCCTACAATAAACTTAAACATCTGATAGACTCTGTCTGTTTTGTCAGAATTGCTTTATGGGTTATTTTTTGTAGCTTCATATGAATTTTAAGATTGCCCTTTTGAAAAATTTAATGGAGAATGATGTTAAAGTTTTGACTGGAATACATTGAATTTTTGTATTGCTTTGGATAGTATGAACATTTTAACACTATTCTTCCAACTCATGAGCATAAGATAGCTTTCTGTTTATTTATGCCATCTTCTATTTCTTTACTAGTGTCTTCTAGCTCTCAGTATACACATCTTCAATATTTCTTGTTAAATTCCCACAGAAGTATTCTTTTCCATGACATTATAAATGGGATTATTTTCTTAAACTGTTTTTCAGACTATTTGTTGGTAGTGTTTATAAACACTTAAGTACTTTTGTAATTTATAATTCATAAATTGTATAGTGTGTGTGATTTTGAGAATTTTCTCTATATAAGACTCACTAGTCTTTTTTCTTTATTCTTTTCAAGTATAGTTGGCAATAAACTATTTAACTTTTTATTCCTACAGAGATCTGTTCTTGTTTGATTGGGTTTGCCTTTTGTTTAAAAATTATTTGTGGAATCTACTTACACATTTTTATTTTTATTATCTATAAAATCTGTAATTTTAATGAGGTTGTATTTTGAGTGTATTAAAATGTGAATCTATTGGGAAAATTGGGTATAGATATAAATAGAATTTTCAAATGAAGAATCTCAAATGGCTAAAAGACGCTTAAATAATTGCTTAACATCCTTAGCCATCAGGGAAATGCAAATCAAAACCTCTGAGATACCATCTTACACCTGTCAAAATATCTAAGATCAAAAACACTGATGACAGCCTATGCTGGAGGGGATGTGGAATAAGGGGAACACTCTTCCATTGCTGGTGGGAGTGTAAGCTTGTAAAGCCACTTTAGAAATTAGAATGGCATCTACTCAGAAAACTAGGAAATCAATTTACCTCAAGATCCAGCAATTCCACTATTGGACATATACCTAAGGGATGCACATTCATACCACAAGGACATTATTTTAATCTATGTATATAGCAGCATTATTCAGAACCTAGAAACAACCTAGATGGCCCTCTATTGCAGAATTATTCACTTGCAATATATCATATAAAGAGTTAATATTTATTGAGGGGTATAGAAACACTCACGATACAGATTGAACCTTAAGACAATTCTTGGAGAGTGGAGCTGTCCCACACTGGGCTACTGACCTACTCCCTGCTGAATGCAGGAGCAAACAGAGCCCACAGGTCAGGGCTCCCCTGGTCTCAATCGGTTCTGGCCACGCCCCCATAGAGGGTCCTGAACTCAGGAGCTACTCATCTGAGCTTCCCTAAGTAAAGCCTGAATCCCACTACACCCCTGAATTGAAGAATGATTATTTAAAACAGTAGTACATTTATACAATAAAGTACTACTCAGCAGTAAAATAAACAAACAAACAAATAAATAAATAAAAAATATCATCTTGAAATTTGCAGGCAAATGGATAGAATTATAGAAAAACCATCCTGAGTGAGGTAACTCAGACCTAGAAAAACAAACACAATATGGACTCACTCATAAGTGGATATTAGACAAAAGGCAAATGATAACCAGGCTATAATCACCAACCCCAGAGAAGCTAGGTAACAGGAAGAATAGAAGAGAGACATCCATGGATCCCTCTGGGAAGGGAAAATAGATAAGATCTTCTGAGTAAATTGTGGACATAGCCAGAGAGTGGAAATGGGGAGGTGGGAAGAGAACAGGAAGAAACTACGTTGTTGAGTTGGGGGGACGACAGAGAGGGAGAACAAAGAAATAGATATCTTTATAAAGGGAGTTATTTGGGGTTAGGGAAAGCTCTGGTGCTAGGGACATTCCCAGGAATCCACAAGAAATCCAGTGTAATGTAATATAATCAAGTGTATAATCAGGAAGAAATGTATAAATTTTGGAATTAAAAATAAGCAGAGGAATCAAGAAACTATCTCAAGAAATAAAAATAGACAATGTGCATGTGAAATCATGCCCAACTTTTCTGATTCTAGTGGAAACAAAAGTAAAGCTGTTGCTAAATGGCTGTACCACCCACCAGGCCAGTGAGAATTAAATAGAAAACCAAAACCAAATCTGTACTGGGATAATCTGTGAAGAAACAAAACAAAACAAATGCTATAATGTTCTCTTCGAGAATTCATTATGATGTTCATTCTAAGAGTAAAATCTTATGGAAAATTCTGTTTTTTTAATGGTGATTGCTGTTAGCAAAATCAACCAGTTGCATCCAGTAGAATATGAGTCATCCATATTTAAATAATATTTGGAGAACCTAGTTATACTGTATTGAGCAAATGACACATGTAGACAGTAATACTGCTTTGTTGAAATACTCACATAAACAAATAAGATATAATTTTATAATCATAAAACTCTAGTATTATGGTATATATTTCAAATTTCTTACAACTTGGAAGTTACAATATTTACAGTAGGAAGTTACTGTAGATTTAAATTATATTGGCAAAATACTGAGTCTATACCTAAAAATGAGGGTTTTAAAGTTTTACATTAATTTTCTTTACCTTTACTATTATATCATATACCAAGTATCCTTAGTGAAATTTGAGAAAACCCGAAACAACTGAAGACTATCTAAAGTTCAGTTAATTGCAGCACAATCTCTAATTAACATATTTTAAAATAAATTATATGTTGATTAACTTATCTTTAAAATTAGTGAATGATAGACAGATTCCATGTAGATAGGACTAGTCGGCAGTTCTAACACCCTGAACATTCAGGGACAGTGATCACTTAGCCATGTAGCTAACTGGTCCCCACTGCTGCACAGTCCAGAGTAGCTGGTGGATACAGAGAGGATAATATCTAAGCTAGACACAGAGGTGAGAAAAGTCTTAGGAATTGCTTCAAGGCTGTCATAGGCTGGAGTGGAAAGAACATCTCACAGGAAAGAAGCATTTGTGTAGGCTGGAAGCGATGAGATAAGACAGCAAATTCTGAGAGTGTAAGGGTTCTGAAACCAAAGGATGGTGGGAGAGGAGACAGAGAAGGGAATGAGGTTCAGTCCTGGCCTGAAAGGGGCATTTATCTTGCAAGTGCAGGAGAAAGAATGGCACGCAATTTAGAGGTAAACTAATTAGAATCGGGGAAACAATTTAATATTGCAAAACCAAAGTGGGAAGAGAACGTAGACAAAGGGAGTGGCCATGGGGATGGAGAGGGTATAAGGTGAAATATGATAGGGTAGTAGAAACAGTTCAGTGCAGTGTCGGAGGTGGATAAAGCAGAATAAATGGATCACTTCTATCACAATTTCTAGTGTCAAAGTTAGATCACCAGAGGAATAATAGGATTCTTTCAAAGATTATTTTTAATAAAATACAATATTAGGGGAGAAAGTACACAGTCAAATCCTAGGCAGACAGCTCAGATTCTTGAATACAAGGATAAACAGCTGAGAGTCAATCACACACACCTTTAATTCCAACACAGAAAAAGCTGAGAGTAGAGACCTACACCCTTTATCCCATAATTCCAGAGACAAAACTTTTGTTTCTGTGAATTCAAGGCTAATGCCTTTAATCCTAACCAAGTTTTCTTTTATCACCTTCAGCTCGTCTTATTCATTCCCTCTCAAATGTGTGGCCTTTTTCTCTTTAATTACTATTGTTATAGACTTGTATCTATGAATACATATATAAATACAACCAGAGCCTCTTTGGTGTTGTTTGTATAAACAGGACTTTAAAACTTACCACTTTGTGCTGGATAACCAACTAGGGGACTCATTCCTGGGGAAATTCTTCATCCATCTCTCAGGCATTGTCAATTGCCTGTGACTCTTCACCCCTCTGCCCATTGGGTGGGAGTCCTGTGAGGTTTCCTCCATATTCATGACATGTCACCTGCTCTTGGATTTTTTCAGGTCTGGTTGAATCAGCCTTATGGTTGAGATTTCATGGGTTTAGCATCCCTGTCATATCTCATAGCAGACTTCCTGGTCCTCTGGTCTTAAAACTCTCTGGCCTTTTCCACCATGTTGAGTGTAGAAGTTGTTTTTAGGTATATCCATTGGGGCTGGGATTTCCACTATCAAAACCTTTTATTTTTACCAGTTTTGGCTTTCTATAATGGTCTCTGATCATTGAAAAAAGAGGTTTCTTTGATGAGGGGTGAATGCTATACTAATCTGTGTATAAGAATAAATATTTAGAATGCTGGTTTAAGAAAGAGGAAGTGGTAGGTTCTCCTCCAGAGTCCAGGACTTTATCAGCTGCAGGTAGTTGGCTGGGTTTACAGTACAAGAAATGTGTTCCTTTCTGTTGAGTGTGCCGTAAGCCCATTTAGGCAACTGTGTGGTTGAAATATTGAATATACAGATATGGGAGCCCTGGATACTGAAAGTTTACTGTAATTCTTTTTTTCATTATGCAAATCAGAACTATTTACTTTTTAAAAGTATGTTTAAATTACTGATAATATTCTTTTAACATACCCCTTCTATTCCTTCCTCCTCCCTTCCCCCAGAGACTCCCCATCCATTCCTCAAGGGGGTAAGGCCTCCCTTGAGTATTCAACACAAGCTAACATAGCAAATTGAGGCAGGACCTATAAAAGCCACTGACATTAGGAGGCTGAGATTATTTAAAAGATTCTTGAGCTACACAATCACCACAGCCAAGAGGAAGAAAACATGTAGGGGAAGACGGAAGAAGAGGACGAGGAGGAGGAAGAGGAGATGGAGGAGGAGGTTGAGGGAGAGAATTGGATAGAAGCTGTAAGAATCTTAATGACAGTGAAAGGATGTTACTGCAGAAATGAGTGAGAAAATACTAAGTATTACTTTTGGATCTTTTCTATTACTTCATAGACTCTGGATAAAAATGTTTAGCTTCAAATATTCTTTTTAGAAATTAAGAAATTTAAGAAAATCTATACAAACTCAGACATCTCTAGTTCCATCTGATACTTCTCCTTGAAGACCCTTTTTTGAAGAGATATTTTCTGGGCTTCATTATCAGATAACATTGGTTTTTAATTGGATTTTGAGATGTGGCCTCAGACTCAGTATTGTCTCATCTTCCTAGGAACAGCATTCCCGTCTTAGACAAGTGATTTCTTCATTTCAGAAAAAAAGCAGCATGCTGTATCTGTAAGTGAAGTGAATTGCTGGGAGCCACAGAGGCACAGAGTGGGAACTGTTTGGCCCTGACAAGGCTGACCCAGCAGAGCCAAGGGACCTGATGGATAGAAAGCCAAAGTCTCCAGGAGTTTGGTGCTAATTGCCTTTAAAGGCACCTAACTGCTTCCTACAGAGCATTTCTGAGTGTGAAGATAGTCCCCTCTATCTGTTATTTCCTTAGAATTTATGGATATGTCCCCCTAGCTCTGTGTGAAAACAGTCACACAGACAAGGGGTTCCAAGCTTTTGTTTTCCCTGCTCTGAGAAGAATTACTGTCTTCCTTCTCTGTGGTTACCCTTGGTAGGAAACATAGTAACTCATTTGAAACTTTTCTCAGGTATGTACCGAAGTCACCACCCCTATTGATAAGAAAGCTATCCAGAGTTAACTAATCCAAAAGGTTTCCAAGGCTTTCTTGCACCTGGATTTATTAACACAAGATCCTAAATTGAAGGTTTAAGGGTACAAATTAAGCCTTTCCAAAATCTCTCCTAGGGAAGGTACTTTAGCAGAATAAAGAGCTCTAAGGTCCCCTTCATTTTTTACTTAATTACCTAGAAACCAAGAACACCCACCCCTACAGCCTAATGAGGTATATAAAACCTATGCCTTCATTGTTGTGCAATGTCGTGTCATTAAATGTTATGCCAATAAAGGTGTATTGAAAAGGAATTGCTCTAAATTTGATTCCTGTAGTAGACATTCTCCTCCCCTGCAGACCCTTGAAATTCTGAGAGAAAACCTATCTGGGGCTGGACCCACAAGAACATTTTCATTAGTGAAAAAGTATAGACAGTGCAGAAATGAATAAGTGACAGTATACAATTTCAGCTATGGAGTGAGCAGAAAATAACACCTCTTTGTCGTATGTGGTATTCTTAGGAAACATGTGGCCAGAAACAAAATTGCACCTGTAAGAGATACAAAAGGCAGATCAATGAAGAATTTTCAAATTGTTCATTGACATTTATAAAATATTACACTTGATAGTTTATGTAGGATATTGCTTCAGAGTGATTTTTGCTAGAATACTGTTTAATATGAATAGCACACAGATATTTGATCCATGTCTATTTCATTAAATTTTTGAATTCATGTGTATTACTACAGTGTTTGACAAATATGTATGACTTGAATATATGCCATGTGTTGTTATCATTTATGTTTTGGATCTAAATCTACTTAGGATTCACAGACATCATAAGTCTAGAACCTTTCCAAGCAATGATGAGGAGAAATTTTCTGTGAATACTGTTGGTTCCTACTACTGTTTAGTATTTGTCTTTGTGAAATCCATTGTGGAATTCCTTTCTTCTTCTAGCTAGTTTTTCATGATGAAAAATAGACCATTAGAGCTTTGGTTTCAATTATGAATACATTTCATGTTTGAAATTATGTTAAACACAAGCACAAAAGTGTTGGATAGATTAAACTGGTCAGTAGCCAGATTCCTTTTAGAGGCTGGCAAAGTGAAAGCCTAAGAAGCTGCTTTCCAGTGTCTTTACACCCACACAGTGACTTCTGCCTACTTCAGCACAGCTCAAGTTCTCAGCAAATGGCCTGGTTCAGTCATAATTTAATAAATAAGCTATTGTGAATGTGTGGATTTAGAAGATGGATTTTTAAAAATAAAATATTCACACATACCAATCCCCCAGAGAGAAAATTATTTTCATGTGATTTATTGAATGTTAAATAAAACAAATAATTTTATTCATATTGTTTCTTAGATATTTAGAATATTGACACTTTAGATTTTGAAGAGATTTGTTATCACTTAGTCTGATCTTTTAATTTGAATATGCAAAATGTGATATTCAAAGTAGCCTATTTGCCCAAAGACAAACCTTAGCTAGCTTTTGAGTTTACCTTCAGTTCCGATTTTTTGATTCATGTTTTAGTGTTCTTTGGACACTCTCCCTAAATATGCTTCATACAATTGTGCACAGGGGATCCGTTCATATTTGAAATCTAACCTTCCTGTTCTAATGGTATTTCTTGCTGAATAAATATGGGCTCTCCTTTTGTACAAAATTTAACTTTGAGGTATTTAAACAAGACATATTTTGTTTAATGCCTTTTCTGGAACCCTGTGAAGTTTGAAGAAAATGAAACTCTCTTTATAGACAGAGAAAATATGCTTGGAGGATGGAAAATTTCTCTCAGCCCTTGTAGTTGTATCAGTCAGTTACTCAGGAAGGCGGCTCTCACAGCAGAGTGTGTTACACATAACTAAGGAAATACAGACTCAGACATTGCTGCTTCACAATTATGGTTCTTTAGGGAAGGCAATGACCTGTAGAACTATCTTGAATCATCTCACATGATAACATTAATCAGAAAGTTACAGTTCCTCGGGGAAATTGCCTTGGTACATGATGTGGGGTAAAGTTGGGGTGGGGGATGATGATGGCAGGGAGGAAAGTCTACTTTGTGAGAACAGTCTTAGCGATATATGAGGAGGAGCTCTAGAACCCCAAGTCTGTTGATGAAAGGGACACAGGATAATTCACCTCTTAAGCCTCTCAGAGCCCAGTGATGCACTTCCATTATCTGCCTGCTAAGCCACAGCAATTTTCATTGCTTTTTGAAGGAAAGAAAAAGAATAAAGTAGTCTGCTTTTATTTGGAGTGAACACACATCATCTCAGAAGGCTCTTTGCTGGTTCTGCCTAATGAAGCAGCTGAGGCGTCACATGAGTGGAACAGCTAGAGTGGCAGAAGATAAGAGCAGCTTGTGTGACGGCCTTGATGTGTGGGTTGGCATGTCATCCTGTGGTTGACGTTAGCAAATGATGGTTGATTTTCTCTCTGGATCTTGAAAGAGGAGAGTCTTCCTGGAAAAGACATGTTTCATTTATGTGACTTCCTTCTGTTATTGGCAGCACAGCAAATGATCTGGAACAGGTGGGCATACCAATAAACAAAAAACGTGCTTTATAGCCTGCCATCCTCCACTTATCTTGATGAAGATGCACAGAGGGAGGATCATATTTGTACTTGGTCTTGTGTTGAGAATCTGTAAAATAGTATCAAAATAAAGGGAGCAATTTCTCTCCGCTAAGTTGGTTGACTATTAAAATTGAGAATAATTTTCTTGCAGTTTCCAAGTAGAGGTTTTTTGTAGATAGATGACACTCATTGTTTAGGGTGGGAAATGGAGAAGCAGTCTATTAAAAACAGATAAAGATAAGCCACAGCACAGACTGCTGTTTCTGCTATTTTGGATGATCAAGCTTCTGCTCAAGTGAAATCATGACAGATTCATTTATATGAAATGGCCATTGCTGATCTTCTTGCCAGAAAGTAGATTGCTTTTTTTTATTTAGGAGATTTGCAGATCAGTCCTTAGCTTTCTTTAGTTAGTGGCAACATGGCACCTGCCCAAACTGCCTGATCTCATCCAGTTGCTGTTGGCAATATCTTGGGATGCATGTGTTAAAGCATAGTCACATTGAATGGAAAAAAATCTGTTCAGTGTTTTAATCCCATGCAGAGCTGGATTGGCTGACATCCCAGGTAGACCAATATAAAGAAGTGGAATAGTAGAACTTTTGTCATCCATTGGAACAGTGATAGGAACAGGGAACATCAATATTATGGGTGATCTTTTCTTTTAATAGCCTTTGTTGTTATTGACCATCTCTGAAGTATTTAAAAAATATTCTTGTTGCTGGTTCTACAAGCCAAATTTATTGAACAACTGAACTCAATAAATGGATTGATTGGAGAACATAAAGGTATTAGATAGTTTCAGAGAAGAATCCCTCTCTAGAGCTATAAACTACCCAGCTGGAGTTTATGATGGCTCACTCTCTCAATTCCACTGGCCCTCTGAGGGCGTGCCTGCTTGCTTATTATTGGGGAAGTCTGAGCTTCCTTTTTTTCTGCCAATTCACATTCAGAAATTTTTATCTAGGAGGCAGGCATTAGAAGAATTATTAGAAGAGAAGTGAACATGCTGTGAAATTTTATTGTGTGGTTTGTTTCTGCTCCCTCTTCACACCTGTAAAAGCTATTGGTGTCAGAAAGGGCATTAATACCCTCACTCAATTATGGAGTGCCTACTAGACGCAAAGTACTTGCTTGTGTCAGGCCCTAGAAGCTCAGGGCAATATTAGCAGAGGTATCTGCCTTCGTAAGCTTCTAATGCAACATTGTTTTTTCTTTCTATCTGGGAAAATGATGAATAAAGGAAAATAAAAACAATGGGTTGTACTACTGATAGAACTAACTAGAGATTGTAGACTTCCCTATAATTCTTAAAATTGGTTTGCTATTTAAACTTTATTCATTTAATGCATTTAATGGCTACTGACTTCCACTGAGTAGAGCAACTTCTGGTTTGCATGCATTTGTATAGAGCCCAACATATGGAAAATATATATAATGTAATATTATATAAAATATAATTATTATATAAGTATATGTTATATAAATAATATGTAATTATACAATATAATTATTATACAACATTATATATAATATAACACATAGTAGTCTGTAATAACCTAAATATATTACATATTTATTTATGCTTATATATAAATCATATATATACATATATATATATAGTTGAGTTTACACCAAAGGCCTATTCTTATTATTCATCACTGTTATACCCTGAATTCTGAATTAGTGTTCCTAGGGAAAATGCTAGGTTAGTTCTTTGGATCCTAACATATCCAGCAGATGGGTGAATACAAGCCTTGCTTTCTGTGTGATTCTTTCTAGAGCACCTTATTAAAAGTGTGCTATGATTAACTAGCATTTCAACTTTGCTATCACATGGGTTTGAATAAAGTCATGTAATACACAAAGGTTCTCCTTAAAGCTCATCTCTGCCTTCCTGAGCTAGGAAAAAACAGAAAACACTTAAGTACAATTCTTCAGACCATCTCTAATGGTGAAATCACTAACAAAAAACACAGAACTGCAAAAGCATTTCACGGAATAGACTGTGAAGAGGACATGTGCTTACAGAATAAGCTGAAATCACAAGCTGTGAGCAGTGCTGCTGGATCTCTGTTGGGAAGATATGCATAGGACAACTTGCATTTATTTTTTATTTTTTATTTTTTACCACATTGAGTATATGGCCTGAATGGCCACAAAAGTGCTTTGAGTGTTTATTTTGATATTGCAAGTAATTTTATTCAATAGGTAATTTTATGCATAAGGGGTCTGCAAATTGGAAGATTGACTCAACCACCCCAGCTCCCTGTTAGTGTGTGTGTCCCTGTAGTTGTAATTGTGTGTCTTCTGTCTTTTCCGGTGAGTTCTGAGCTTTGTCACTGGGGTCATGTACACAGGTTGGAAATGGAGTTTGAGGCTGTGAACACGAAATTAGGATAAACCCCTCTCAGCTCAAGTGCTGGTACCACAATGCAGAGCTCTCCTCCCCTCTGACAGGCAAGTGTCATAAGAGATGCATGAGGCTGTGTGATTCAGTCATCCAGCTATGACTCAAATGCTGCAAATACTGAGCAGGAGAAGAAATGGCTGGAGGAGGGGAGGTGAGTAGAGACAGAAGGTTTATAAAAATATAAGCTGCCTAAGCTGCACCAGACATCCACAGGGCCATGCTCTACTCTGTGCCGGGTTCCGGCTTCTCAGCTGCAATGCTGGGCTTCATTGAGTCGTTCCACACTTCAGAAACCTGGTGGCCCCCACCTTCCCAAGATCAGACCTTGCCCTGCTGACTGGCTGTCCTTTTGAGGCGGGAGAGACCTGACCCATGTCTCTACCCACAGAAGCCTGGAGCTTGGCACAGGGGCACAGAGTGCCCTGATAACTGCCTTTGTGATTGATTTGCTGTCTTGAGGCTTTTTATAGATTCTAAGCCCAACGTTTTTGCTAGTGTCAATTGAATAGGCAGATGCCTGAAATCCCTTTATTGAGTAGAAAAAGCCTTTTATTCTGTAATTATAGAGGAAAAGAAAAGATCATAAAAATATTCAGTTGTAACAATTTAGTATGAATGCTTTTCATTTAAAATATAATTAGTCAACAAATGTAAATCACTAATTATGAGTTCCTTTTCTTTTTGATATGAAGCCATATTTGAAGTGTCTATAGCAAGAAGAGACCTTAGTGCTAAAGCTGTATATCAGTGTAGGAGAAAATAGATCAGTTTGAAAAGTGGAACAAAACAAAAGCAAAGCTGCCTATTTTGCATTTGATTGGACTTGGGCAGAAAAAGTAGAGTTGCGAGGGGTAGCTGTGGTAAAATCAATTCTATTTGGTATGATGATTTGATGAGAGAGAAACAGAGAGGGGGTGGGTAGATAGGCTTATAGATTTACATAGAAGAAGATCAAGCTGTCCATTGGGTCTGGTATGTTCCTTAATAGCCTATGTATTAAAGACTTAGTCTCCACTTTGCTATTGTAAAGTAGTGTAACCTTTTAAGAGTTAGAGCATAGGGAGGGCTTACATCCTTGGGAATGACTGCAAAGGGCACTGTGGGATTCTGTTCTTGTCTTTTGGTTCTTTTTCTGTGAGTGGCTTCTTCTCCCTTGTGTTTTAGCCATGCATTAGCTCAGTATTCAGAGTAACACGTATCCTGTGGACCTCTGCTTCTGCTGGGGCTTCAGCTTACACTTCCCAATAAACTATCACAGCCATCACAAAGTAACTTTCTGCCTGTCCCTACAGTCTGGGTTTCAGCCAATTTTATTCTGCAGACAGAGACCATACTGGGTATTTCTTGATGGTTACTGGGATTTCTATGAGAAGATCGTGATTCATCTTTGAAGACAACAAAAGAGAATCACATTTTTGATGGGGATTGAAAAGTCCTTGTGTTATGTCTATCTCTCTAGGGTTCACCATCTTCTATAATCTTATTTTTTTGGTGACATTTGTGATATGTTGAACATATTATATACACTACAGTAGATGAGCAATTTCTATTTGGAAAATTTATTTTACTTATTTTGCTAGCCTCTTTTAAACTTGGACAATTTCTACTTTGAGAGTAGCAAAGTATGTATTTTACAGATTTAAAACTAGTTGATTGCCAATGCCAACTGTGTAATGGAATAAGTTCATGGCTCTGTTTGCTGTTTGTGTCTCCTAGGTTGTGTACAGTAATATGATGGACAGATATCAAATCATCCATTAATCTGTTCCTGACTTCTATTCTTCACTGTGCAGAATATTTGCTGGTACCATTGCTCTGGATTATAAAGAATAAAAAGGACAGTGGCATTTTATATTCTGCTGAAGTTGACTACAAACCAACATTACCAAAATGTCTCAACCACCTGTCAATTCACCTGAGCATGGTGCACAAGCCTTTTATATTTTTGTATCTGTGATACCTAGTGATGTAGGATTTTATATTCTTGTACCTGTGGTACCCAGTGATGTGAGATTTTATATTCTTGTACTTGTGGTAACCTGTGATGTGAGATTTTATATTCTTGTACCTGTGGTACCCAGTGATGTGGGATTTTATATTCTTGTACCTGTGGTACCCAGTGGTGTGGGATTTTATATTCTTGTACCTGTGGTACCCAGTGACGTGGGATTTTATATTCTTGTATCTGTGGTACCCAGTGATGTGGGATTTTATATTCTTGTACCTGTGATACCCAGTGATGTGAGATTTTATATTCTTGTACCTGTGGTACTCAGTGATGTGGGATTTTATATTCTTGTACCTGTGTACCCAGTGATGTGGGATGTTATATTCTTGTACCTGTGGTACCCAGTGATGTGGGATATTATATTCTCGTACCTGTGGTACCCAGTGATGTGGGATGTTATATTCTTGTACCTGTGGTACCCAGTGATGTGGAATGTTATATTCTTGTACCTGTGGTACCCAGTGATGTGGGATGTTATATTCTTGTACCTTTGGTACCCAGTGATGTGGGATTTTATATTCTTGTACCTGTGTACCCAGTGATGTGGGATTTTATATTCTTGTACCTGTGTACCCAGTGATGTGGGATGTTATATTCTCGTACCTGTGGTACCCAGTGATGTGGAAGTGCTCAGAGAAGTGACTTTCCTTCTCAGCTTGCTGTCACTTCTTCATGAAGATGTTCATCTCTGTCTAATAACCTGCTCTTGATTCTGAAATTCAATTTCCCCTTTCTTTTTGAAACAAGGACTCCTGACTTTCCTGCTTCTGATTTTCAAATGCACCACCACGTGGGTCTTAAAGTCTGTCTTAGTGACCATGAGTAAAAACTCTTCTAGCTTACTTGTCAAATTTCTTTTCTATTGGTGTGATAAACAACACTCTGACAAAAGCAACCTGGGGTGAACAGATTTATTTCATTTTACACTTCCAGGTCACAATGTATCACTGAGGGAAGTTAGGGTAGGGAACTCAAGATAGGAACCTGGAAGTAGAACTCATGGAATAGTGCTGCTGTCTCTCATCACCCATGGACTCATGCTTAACTCTCTTTTTTATACCACCTAGGATTGCCTGCCAAGGGGTGGTACTTCCCACAGTAGACCTGGGCTCCCATCAATTAATAATCAAAACAATCCCTCACAGACAATTTGATTTGGACAGCTCCTGAGCTGAGGCACCTTCAGATGATTGTTGTTGTGAAAAACCAACAATTAAGTTTATCAGGATACTCACCAGGCAGCATTTGATGTCTTCTATCTTTGTGTTTCCATGGCATTTTCAACAGCTCTTCAAAACAGTTAACATGCTTATTTATTTGCAGGCTCATCTTCCATGCTAGACTGTATGCTATAGACTATAGACTATATGCTCTTGAGATTAAGAATAGTGTCTTCTCATCTTCATGCATCCAATTTGTTCATTTAAATATCAGGCACATAAATGTGTGATTATTGAACAAAAGAACATGTTTTCATACTTTGGCTAATTTTCTTCACAATTCAGCTTTCTGTATCTTTAAATGATTTCTCTGATCATTCATTCATGAAATAATTATCACCTCCTTCTGAATATGTTGCACATTTCATGCTTTTGTGAATAACACTGATTCCTTTTTAACATTATTTATCTTAGAACTGTTTTTTTTGTAATTAAAACTAAATTATGATGCACTGCTAATATGCACTTCTTACAATTCCATGCTCTTCCAGTCTCAGTGAGTAAAAGCTGTGGCAGTTTGTGCCATGCATGCCTGGCCATAACTTGTTCTTCAAGTCTCTTAGCCAGTGAACTCACCCCAACTGTTCTGAGTTATTGGGTTACACAGTATATGTAGTTTGGTCTGCTGGGGCCTCTGTCTCTTTTTGACTATATTTTGGGGAATATTTTTACCAAGCAGAAGTATTCTTTTGAATTTGCAATGCAAGGTTTATTGTGGTTAGAAAGTTCTTCAAGGGATGTTCTAGAATATATACAATACTATATCAGGATATTAGGGATTACTATAAATCCCTTGACTCTATGAAGGGTGCATATATATCATGGCAGACTACAGCTCAACAGTTACAAATAGTATCTTGGAAGGAACTATGGCAGAAAGTATATCATAATTTTGTGGGATTTTTGAGGATGAAGGAGTGATTGTTGTTCCATGATATATATCTACAGGAACAAGGATTTAATAACTTCATGCCATGTGAATTGTGTGGAGCTAATTTCTTAGAACACTTGTTTCTGAGGATTCATTCCAGCCTCCACTTCCTCCCACTGTGCTATATGCGTATGCTTGAAATTAAATGCAAGTAATAAAGCAAATGGTGTCAGGGGCTCCAAGTGAGAAACCAGAAAAACATAATAATATAAAATAAAGTGTCCCATTCATCTGTTACTTTAAAACTCACCTCTCCTTTTCAATTGCTGTCTTAAGCTTCTAGCCCTATCATATATAATTTATTCAATGCTGACATAATGGAAAGTAGCATGCCTCCATGTGGTCTGTATGTGGAAAGGAAACACACTAAGCTGGCATTCAGAGAGCTGTAGTAACCCTCCTGTCGTTGACCCACTATGCTGAAATTACAGGTCCAAGTGCAGCCATGCCCAGTTTGTAAGGGTGAGGTTACACTGTGGTAAGAAAGACTAGGTGGTGGGAGTGGCTAGTTATGTTGTGTTGGCATTCAGGAAGTGGAGAGCTGCAGGAAGAACAGCTGGCCTATAGCCATCAAGTCTCACTCACATGTTGGTGTGTCAGCCAGTAGGTCCATCCCAGGAGGTCTCAGGCCTTTCAAAAACAGTGCCACCAGCTGGAAGACACAAATTTTAATACAAGTCCCTGTGGAATAGTCGGTGAATCCAGTTAGGAAACAAAAAGACAGAAGACAATAATAATAACACATATTTGTTCTCAGGTTACAAAATAAAATAAAACAGAATCCTTCAGGAGAAGGCTGTGCTGGGCTTGGTGGAAGTAACTGTCAGAGATAGGACAGTCTCTGTGAAAATGACAGGAGATCATCTGGATAGAGGCACCATGTGGTTTCTATGAGAAACCAGGGAGATGGTGGAGCTGCTGCAAAGGGCCCTTTAGAAGAGCCATATGGCAAGTGTGAGTGTTAGCAAGAGGACAAACATGCCAGGGCAGAGTGCAGGCTGCAACCCATCGGTCATTGTAAGAATCTCTTTCCTTCTACCCGTGATGTCCCCTTAAGAGAGCGACTAACCCGACTCCTATTTTATAAGGATCAGATGATGAAGAACAATGAGAATAAGGAGGAGACAACTGGCAAAGCAGTGCTCCAGGTGCTTGTGCCTCCCAGACATTCATTTCCTAAATATGCTGTTAGAATTTGGCTGTACTAATCCAAATTATCCATGTGTGGTAAATAATGTAAGTCTGTTATGGCAATTTTACACTTTATGAAGAATAGATGCAAACCTACTCTGGGGACTTTTTGGATTCACATTATGAGTGTATGTTTCTATGATGTGTCAGCCCTGCTGAAACTAGCTCAATAATATGAAATCCCTTTACAATGACCGCATTTATTAACAAAATGTCTCCATTCCTCAAAGGAGACATTACCAAACAAATCAATCCCAGAACAAAGGAATCATTCAATTAAAATTAATATATCCCAATTTATAGTTACTCCTATTGTTGTAAAACTTGACTCCAACCAGTTCTTGTTCTGTGATTATATCTGTAAATGATTTCACTTAATCAGTTTCTAAACACAACTTATGATCACATGAATTAAAAAGATTATAAATGCTAATGTCATTTGCTAGGACTTAGAAACACTGTAAGCAATGGTGGAAATATCTTCATGTTCTCAGGAAATGTCTTTTTTAATTTTTTTACCATGATCTTGCATCAAATCCTGAAGTGACACCGTACTCTATTCAAGTGGCTTTATCACAGTTCTATAAGATGGGTGGCTTCTAAACAGCAGAAATATTTATAGCTCATAGTTTTGACAGTTCTTAAGGCTGAGAAGTTCAAGATCAGGGTCTGGAAAGATCCCTGTCTGGGAAGGCTCCTCTTCAGTTTACAGGTCGGTGTCTTCTTACCACATCCTTACATGGTGGCAAAGGTGGGGATGTTTCCCCAGAACCCCCTATAAAAGCACTGATCCCCTTGGGGGGGTCATCTGTCATAACAAATGATATCAAATTTGACATTAGGATTTGGCATGCAAATTAGGAGAAGGCATAAACATATCTCCAGTTCCTGGTAAACTATCGCATAAAAAACTGATGTCATGCTTTATTATACTTTAATTTCTGTTTATATGACAAATAGTCAAAAGTAGCTTAGCAGAGAAAAGGGTTTATTTCAGCTTTAAATTCCAGTTCATGATCCACCATCGAGAGAACTCAAGGCAGGAACTCAGTGCAAGAACTTGAAGGCAGACCAGTTTGCTGTTATGTGGCTTTTCCTCCCACCAAGGAACTTACCTACGGAAGAAGAGCAGGAATCGTAGAGGATGCTGGGTGCTGCTCACAGGCCAGGCTCAGACTTAGTGAGCTTCTTTATTTAGTTCTAGACCACCTGCTTAGACACAGTACTGCCCACAATTAGCTGAGGCCTTCTACATCAGTTAACAATGACGACCTTTCTCCATAGCTATGCCCAAAGATATGCCCCCTCATGTAGAAAATTCTTCTATTAAGGCTCTACTGCTCAGATGACTCTGGGCTGTGTCAAGGTGACATGTAAAACTAATGAGAACAGGATTATATATGAGTCTTGGCGCTTTTAAAAATGTCATCACCTTCAATGTAATTTCTAATGACTACTATGCACATCAAAATAATGTGAACCAGGTTATATAAAGTTGGAATATTTTTGTCAATCTATAGCATTATAGATCTTATGGGATAAATATAGGTAGTTGAAGAGGGAGCAGTAATCAGGTCTGCAGCTGAACCTTGGGTTAGAGCTCAACCCCTGACCTTCAGTGGGCATATCATTCAGCAAATGCCATGCTGAAGCCTCTGTCTCTTTTACTAAATGACCATGTACATGTGGCTAGACTCTATGATAACTGTGAGGTTTGAAGAGTTAATAGATTGAAAAGCAAGCAAAAAAAATCGCAGGCTTTTACCCTACCTCCTGGCCTAAGGGCTTGAAGAGTTTGGATGTTCTTTATGTGAACAATCTTCTAAGATCATACTCCTTGGTGTGACCAAGGAGGTTGGTCACACAAGTTTCATTAGTAAACATTTTAGACAACTAATTATTAGTTCATATATTCTTCTGATTTGTCTGTTTTCTCTAGATATCCTTTTTATATCTAAAACCACAAATAATTGATAATTAGCAACTTTAAGTCATGGATGTATGAATAGTTAATTAGGAATCTTCTGGATTGTGTGTGTGTAAATATGGTGAGAATCTTCACACCCACCGCTCCTCACAGCCCTGCCCACACACATCAAGGATAGCAGAAAACATGCTCTGTCAACACAAGACTACTAGCTGAACTGAAGGTGTGATGTGATACTCAGGCAAATTACCAGATGAAATTTCAGGGCAGGATGTGGGTGGGATGTGGGGGTGAGGGTGGTTTTTAAGGCTTTTCAATAAGTCAAACTTTAGGTGATGGCTAGGTAGCTGAGGCTATTTTATATTTAAGGTGTCAGTCTTAACCAGGCAGGCTCTGCCAGTCCTACTCCTCTGGTTAATGATATGGATGCTCCAATGGCCAGAGAGAAATAAATCTATGCCCTGCAAAACCCCAAGAGATACAGATAAAGAGGATCTTTACATAGCAAGTCAAAACAGGAAAGTATCATTTTGGAATTCAAATGCTGGTAATCATTTGAAACAACCTAAATTTTCTTTTTTTAAAAAAAAAAAAACAGAAAGATAAGCAGGGGATGTACTCACTCATTAGTGGACTTTAAAAAAAAAAGTAAAGAAATAACTTTCTGAGATAATTTTGCCTTTGTTGCCTTGGCTTTTTATCACAGCAATAGTAAAACAATTAAGACAAATGTTTAAAAAAAAATACTGAAATAAAAATGGCATCCTTCCCACTCCCAAACCCAGATAACAAAGAACTTCTACAGACAGGGGGCGCCTCAGCCCGCCCCTGCTGTGTAATTATGTGAAGCGGATGGGCTTCCTAACCTCGTTCGGGTACGATTGTTTGCATTGCCTCTGTTTGTGTGTTTTGAATCCAGCTCATAAACCCTATAATTAGGAAGAAGTATCAAAGTGCCTACTTACACACTTTTTATTTGTTTTCTGAGCTCGTAATTGTCTATAAGCGCTTGCACGGCTGACAATTCCGCAAACCGAATGACTTCCAAACGTCTCATTGTAGCTTTCTGTTTCATTCCTCACCTTGAAGCTATTCTGTTTTTCCAGCTTTAATTCCACTCAAAAGTAGGGGAATGTTTATTTTCAATTAGTCTTACATAGCTTGATAGTTTCCCTTTGCCATTTTAAAGGGACCAGAGGAAATGAAAAACAGAGACTGTAAGTCATTCGACTCCTCTACTCAAGACTGCTGTTCCTCCCTGCTTGAGGGCCGGCAGCGTTCTCTCCCTAAACAGCCTCTAAGTCATTCCTGCACTGGCTGCTGGTACCAACCTCTGGTTAGCTGATGGTAGCAAAACCATATCCCCGCTTTTGCAAATGTCATGTGAAGACTTTTCTTCATCATTTGTTATTTATATAAATAACGTTAGGTGCATTAAATTTAATTGATTTTCTAGATGTGCACTCCAGACAAGATAAATATGGTTGCCTGTCTTGCAAAGGCCTCAGGGCTCTATGGTTATGTAGCCTTAGCATTAAGCTGGAGAAGGGGGCTGCTTGCTCCACATATAAATATGTGACAGCAGTTTAAAGGCTGGAGTTCAGGCCTAGGGGTTCTCAGTAACCTCTGATTGATTACAATACTCAGCCCAGAATGTGATCTTTGGAGACCGATGGGAAAAACGAGGCACAGTCAAACTTAGCGGTAGTGGGGACATATCACTTAATTTTAGGCAGTAGATCAAGCAAAGTGTGTTAGAATTATGCAGATTTGAGTCTGGGATTCTGGTTTGTCACTTTTGTGTGACCTTGAATAAGCCACCTAAATATTTTTGAGCTTCTTTATCAGTTGTCACACTTTACAAATGGCAGTGCTGTAGTGAGGATTAGCTGTGGCAGCAATGTCAGATGGCCAGTGCAAGCTATCACCCAGTAGATCAAGGGTGTTGCTGCCTCTTTTCTTCTTTGAATATAGAACATATTACAGCAGATCCTTCCCAGTCATAAAACGTGCTGTTTTTCTCTCCCGTCAGTTGTTTATCAGCTTACTTATTATTTAATTTTAAATATTTGATACATATATTATTTTATAACATTTATGTTATATGATGCATCATTTATATTATGATATATAACTATTTTAATTTTTATTGTTTCTACACACCTTTGCTCAGTTTTCTCTAGTGTTAGCATGTTGCATAACTAGTGTCTTTATCAAAACCAAGAAATTAACACTAGTATAATGTTATTCAGTATGATTTTAAATCAGTTTCACCAATTTTCCACTAAGATATTTTTCCGTTTGAGGGTCCAGGGCAAACACACGTTATATTTACACATTTGTTGGTCTTCTCCCATCCACAGTAGGTCCTGGTTTTCCTGGCTTACTCAGCCCCTCTTTATAGATTTAATTCTATTCAAATATTCATGGGATGTCTCTTAATATAGGATTATATAATGTTCACATCAAGGATAGGCTGAGTTTAGGCATTTGTGACAAAAATACCATGTAATTATTAAATCATGTTTAAAATTGTGGGGCATGTAGTATCAGCATTTTAAAAACACTCTCCAACAGAGAAGTGAGTTGAACTAGAGGCAGACACTTGTTTGCTAAGGTTGTCATTGGAAGTTTACCAGCTTGAAGGTTTGGTGTGGATACATGTTAAATATTTAACAAATCCTGGGATATCAGAGAGAGCAGCCAGTCAAATCCTAGGCAGACAGCTCAGGAAATCCTTGATCCTTGAACACAAGGATAAACAACTGAGTTAATCACACACAACCATTAATCCCAGCACAGGGAAAGCCAGGAGTGGTAACCAACATCCTTTATCCAATAACTCCAGAGACAGAACTTCTGTTTCTGTAAATTCAAGGCTACACGCCTTTAATCCTAACCCGGATGGGATAGGGTATATAAGGGCTGTAGAAACCCAGAGAGAACAAAAGCAACTGGCAGAAGCGACCAGGAGCGAGCCTGAGGAAGTTGCAAGACAGCTGGGTAAGAATTGACTGTGGTGCTTCCTCTCTCTGATATTTCAGCTTCCCCCAATATTTGGCTCTGAGTCTCATTTGTGATACTACAGTTTGGAGATAAGAAAGGTATGTTTTCTGAGTTCTCGAGGCTTGAAGTCTGAGATCAAGTGTCAACTGCTGGTTGCTCCAGAGACCTTTAGAGCTCATGCCTTATAAATGGCATTTTCTTGTGCTGTCTTAAGGCATGTTTGAACTTTCTCCTGACCTCTTTCTTAAGGATTCCAGCCACAATAGGTCAACCTCGAAGGTATTCTTTAATTTCTGTCATCCTTTAAAGGTTTTGTCCCCAAATAAAGTCACATTCAGAGTTACCAGGGATTGGAAATTCAACACAGAGATTTATGGTATTGGATAATGTATCCCATAATAGGTACTTATCAAGGAGGGACACATGGTAAATAGGAAGGGACAAATGGTTTTGTCATGACAGGAAGTGATCTGCCAGGATTTTTAGAAGTATAGCAGTTTCATGGCAAATCAGGAAAAAACAATGGTTGTAGCAAGGGCAAACCACTCTTTAAGAGAGATAGCTGCCTAAACAACACATTGGTTACAGACAATGAAGGGGGCAGGGATTTCGAGTGGTTCTTGTGGGTATAGAAGATTATAAGCAAGTCATGTGCCCAAATTCCAGATGTAGAAGTCAACATGCTATGGTGATACTACAAAAATACTTAAAGGTACAGCAGAGAAAACACTGTCTTGAAGAAACAAAACAAACAAAAAAGTAGTCTGGAATATCAGAGGACAGCCATCTTTTTAGCCTTTTCTGTTGTTGTTTGTTTGTTTGTTTTGAGATTGGGTTTTCTGTGTAACAGTCCTGGCTGGCCTTAAACTCACAGAGTTCTTCTTCCTCTGCCTCTACCTCTGCCTCTGCCTCTGCCTCTGCCTCAAGTGCAGGGACTAATGGCATCTACCACCATTTCTTACCTGCTATGTCTTGGACTGATAGAAATCCAGAAGGATCTCTGTCTTTGGAATGATGGGACTGAAGGTATGAGTCACTTGCCTGACATTTATAGCTTGACTGTAAGTGATTCTGTCCTCTGATATTCCAGACTGATTTTATTAAATATACAATATATCACCACAGTACAGAAATCTTTTTCAGGGAAACTTTGGAAAAAAAGGAGTGGGGGAGTTTCAATCTGAAGATAAAATTGCTGATTAGGTCTTTCTTTATCTTGGAGCGCTGTATGTGAGAGAGTTCTTAAACCAAGGACAATGACCAGCTGTTGTCAACTTTACAAGAACAGATTTCAAGTAAATTGTCTTAGATGGAAATGAATGAGATTCAGACTAAGACAGAATAAAAACGCTCTGATACAAACAGTTGCTAAACACTAGACAGACTACAAATGGAAGCAGCATAACTTTGTAAAATCAAGAGTGGTTGTCTGGTAAGATGGCTCAGGGTTTGATGGCATTTGCAGGCATTCACCAAGACCAGAGTTCAGCCCTCAGAACCCAGGGTGTAGAAGGAGAAAAACAATACTTCAAGGCTTTCTCTGTCTCGCAAATGCCAAGACATGTGTGTTCCAATCCTACATACACAGATAAATACATGTGATAAAATAATATCTCTTCCATTATTTAAAACGGTGAACTTGGAACAGAAAGCTTGACTTCTAGGACCATACCTTCACCTTCATCTAATTTGTAAGGCATTACATAAGCTGCTTTGTGTTATTTTAGCTGCTCCACTATATAGACTTAAGAAATTTATGTATAGCTTATTAAACTCAGTAATTGTTTATGTGTTTTCTCCCTGATATACTTTTATTCTTGGTTATGTCTAAAAAATGCAGTATAGTATGTTCACTCCCAACTGGTGTATATGTGCATTATTTGAAGACCAGGAAAATAATATTTTCAGTCTCTTCAGCTGTGACTCTACATTTTCTATCACAAAGTGATTTTTAGGCTTAAATTCCTAACCCTCTAAAAATTCAGGTAAAGCAGATATGCTGTGGGTTCAATAGAAAATTACAGGGAAAAGGTAGGCTCTTTTATTTTATTTTTTTGCTGTCAAAATAATGCAAGGGCTTGTGCTGGAGAAAAAAGCATGAATTATTTGACAAATCATAGTTTATAAAACTCTTCTGTGGTTAACCATTGTGTGTTACTGAATTTCACAGAAATATTTTTCTATTGTAGATTTAAACCCCTTAACAAATAATAAACCCTGCCAGAAAGACATGGTAAAATAGAGGAGCTCATTCATAGAATCTAAATTGATGTTGATGATTGTGCTTTCACCATTTGATTTAGGAGCCTGCTGTGTGCTCCCTGTCTAAGGCTGCACTGCAGCTAGTGTCTCAGCATGGCTACACATGCCATCAGTTTCAAGTTCTCTATTGGGGTACTACCCCTTTACAGTTTGAGGACCTTTTACAGAATTTTGATTGTTTGTCTTTGAAATTAGACTAAACACAATGTCTGGCTTTTGATGAGTTATTTGTCTTAAGTGCAATGCATATATCAACAAGGTCTTACCAGCTTGGGAATACAAATGATATCACAATGAGCAGTCAAGTTGGAAATGTTTTCTCTTTCTCTGGCAAGTGATGTAGCTACGTTTTCTTCTTATTGAGTTCTACAGATTTAACTCAGACCCCGTATCTTTGCAGGATGTTTCTCCAGGAAACTCAGATGGTAGCTTTAATCTTCTGTGGCCCTTTATTCTTATACACAATACAATCTTCAAGCTTTCCTTCTCTGGTAGTCTCTGTTGTCACAGTTACTGACTCTTTCCAAGGGATCTGACTGAGTTAGAAGAGGTTACTTCTGCTGAACTGCTCTCTCCATTCCTTTCTCCAAGGCTTGTCCATTTGCTTTACTGCCTTGGAGACCAAACATCAGCCATTCCCACTCAAGCTGCTTCTCTATCCAGTCATATAGTGTTTCCTTGCTTTATCATGGGGTCTCTTTGGTTGACTCTTGGCCTGTCTCTGTGACTCAATGGCATATTTTTGCTCTTAGCACGTAGCTCCATTCCTTTGGTAGATTCTGTGAAGTCCAGGGCTAAGTAAAGAACCTCAAGAGAGAGAATGGTTCCACTTTCAAGTTTGATTGGCTAGCTTGCCAGAGTAATGATTGACAGTGGGAATGTTCAATCTCTTTCGACTGGATCTTTCCCATCAATGTTGTTGGGTAAGGCCTGGTTCTGGGTTAGGAGTAGGCATTGCCTCTACACTTAGGGTCCTGCTCTTTCCCCTTGTAGGAGTGGGAAAGATGGCTCAGAAGCAAAGACAAAGCCTCTGGGAGCAAGTTGAAACAAGCAAGTCCAATTTTATTATGGAGGGGAAGACCTTAAGTACTTTTTTCCCCACCCTGCAGCCAGGGGAATGGGCGTTGATTCCCTAGTATCTATGGTTCTGGGTGGTAGTCTCTTACAGCCAGTCTAGGAATATTGTATCTGGACTCTGTCCTCATCAAGGTCCCTAGGCTCAAATCCTAGGTTGGCTTATGAGGAACTGCTTAGGAGCACATGTCATAAGGCCCTAGTTACCACCAGTTTGCACTGGCTGAGACCAGGTTGGTCTCCAAGCTTTTAGAAGCCCATGTATTCTACAAAAAGTCATTTGTCCAGAAACCTATTCCTGACATATCCTTTTAAATTACAGAACCAAAGGATGATTCCTTTAATGTGGACATTTCTCAGCACCAGTGGAACTTGCTTCTGTAAGATTCTAGTTGATAGTTATTTGTTGACATCCAATTTGAAGATGACCACGCCTTGTCAATTCCTCTTTCAAGGATTCCCACCAGCCCAATGAACTCAGAATATGCCTATTAACTCAAGCAGCTTAAATAAACCAACACTTGCTTATATGAAAAAGCAACAATGGGCAGCCATTAATTTTATAACTATATGCAAGAAGAAACCCTAGATTATAAATTACAGAGCAGCTTAGTTTTTCAAAGTGATAACTTCTCATAACTTCTCAGGCTTCTTGCCCCTTAACAAGACTTTTTTTTTCAAACTCCATGGTCTTTCTTCAAGATGTGGTCTCTTTTTAAAAGGACATTCATAAATTCAATTGATTTCTCCATAGTACATGCTTTGAATTGAGTGGGGCAAGGCATTTCTCCCTCTTTAGATTGTAGACTCTGGGTGGGTCTTGTGGTCCAGTGGTAGAATCTTTATTGAACATGCATGGGACCCTAGATTGAGACTCTAGAGACACACAGACACAAAAGGCTAAGGTTCTAAACCCTCCAACTACAAGGCAATCTCTTTCTGATGCTTCTAGTACATGATCTAGAACTAGGAACACTTGTTGCTTTTTGCCTCTCATCTTTACATTTGGAATTAAAATATTCACTGGAAATTATATTTTTGCCTTACACTTGGGCCAGACAGAAAACTTTTGTATGTAGGATTTAATAGTATCACAAAGCCCTTCAAATCTCTGGGTAACAAAGCTTGCAGAACTATGCAAATTTACTGAGGGGTATAGATTGCATCCCCTGAATATTTTAAACTGTTCTCCGAATACTGAAAAACTTTATAGTATTGTATTTAATGATTTATGTTACCACATCTTTAACAAATAATAAGATTTTTTTCTTATCCTTTTGTTTTTTCCTTTAAATACTATCCTGTCTGCTGTATTGTTAATAAAGAAAAATATGTTATAGTTAAACATGGTCCATTGACTCCACATTATCTGAATTATTCACTGTTTTGTAGCATTCATGTTCTCCTATGAATTTAGAAGTTTATTTGCATAGCAGTAATACTGTGACCAGACTAACCCTGAGAAACTAATGGGGCTAGGAAGTCAAACTTACATAGACTTCAGCCAGGGTGAAAAAGCCAGTTTCTTCAGACTAAATGCTCTTCAGCTAAAGGTCAGCATAGCCATCTTCATTTTCCCAAAACGTGGGCATAAATGGGAAGACACTGAGAAGACAGGAACGAGAGCACCAAAATTACTTATAATTATATCTCTATGAAGTAATAATAACTTTATTACCTAGTTGCATATGTGGCTTGACATTCTAAATGGGTTGTGTGAAATTAATACCAATAAAAGTATAAAGACAATTACTGGCAAATGTATAAAATAAAAGGTCTTTAAGTTCTTTTTAAAATACTGAAAATCATAAATGAAGACTGCTTGGTAATTTTCCACCTCATTTTTTGCTTTAAATCCTGGGCTGACCTATTTAGCTAATAAATTGTAAGAAAAATGAAATTAAGAGCCAGGCAAACCTTCAGGCTAAATTAGTATTCTCTCTCTCCCTCTCTTCTCTCTCTCAACCTTTTTATTTGGTTCTGTGTTCTATTTATTTGAAGTAAAATAATGTATTATCAACCTTTTGTGACTATAACAAATATTTCAGATGGTCAATTAAAAAAGAAATAAGACTGATTTGAATTCATGATTTCAGAGGTTCGATTAAACGACTACTTGGTACCTTTTTCTTGGACCTGGATTATGACATCACATTGGTAGTAGAACATGGGGGAGCAAAACTCCTTGCCAGTACCAGAAAGTAAAGAGAAACAGAGGGATCCAGGATTTCACTGTCCACTTCAAGTATAAACTCACAGTAACCTAAAGGTTCCCACTGGCACCACATGCTTAGGGCTCCACTACCTCTCCCTGGTAACACTTTGTGAATCAAACTTTAAGCTCATGGACCTTGGAAGAATGTTTAATTTTCAGACCATAACAAACAGCATGAAAATAGATTCCTCCTTTTTGGGGGGATTTTTTTGTTTTGTTTGTTTGTTTGTTGTGTAACAGTTCTGGCTGTCCTGGAACTTGCTTTGTAGATCAAGCTGCCTCTGCCTCCCAAGTGCTAGGATTAAAGGCATGCCTCCCCACTTCCCAACAGACTCTTAGTTTTAATAAGAAGTGGTGACAAAGTTTTACCTTTGTGCTAGTTTCTCAAGGGCATGAAGGCTGCTTTTGTGGGTGTGAATATCAAACAAATGTTACTATAACTTTGAAAGATAGGCAAATATATGTAAGGCTAAGCTTTAATCAAGGGGATAATCAGCTGTATATTAAAAAAAAAAGTTCTGAAATTCTGGTCTGTGGCAGTCTACAACTAAGAACCTGATAATCTCATACGTTGACATCCTAACTTTCAATACATCAGACTATGACAGCATTTAGAGATGGAAATGAACACAGTAGATTGGGGGCTATTAGGGCTCATCCAAATTCAGTCAGATCTTAGGCCCCATAAGAAAGGGAAATGTGGACAGACTAGGGTAGGTATGGAGGAAAAAACATGGACAGATGGAAATATCTGCAAGACTGTTGTAGAATGTTATTTTAAGATGTATTACATTTGTTTATGCTGTGGAAAGTGTGTTTAATGATGCAAAGATTCCTTGCATTCTTTTAGTTTGCATTTGTTTAACTCCGTGTAGCTGCATTACTTTGCCTGCCTAAAACACCTGAATGATCTAATAAAGGACTAAACAGCCAATAGCAAGGCAGGAGAAAGGATAGGTGGGGAGGGCAGGCAGAGAGGATAAATAGGAGGAGAAAAATAGAGAAAAGGGGATCAAGAACAAGAAAAGAAAGAAGCAAAAGAAGGCCACCCAGCCAGCCAAGGACTAAAAGTGAAAGTAAGATATGCAGAAGTAAGAAAAGGAAAAGAGCCCAGATGTGAAAGATAGGCAGGATAATTTAAGAAAAGCTGACTCAAAACAAGCCAAGCTAGACCTGGAAGTTTATAAGTAAGAAAAAACTTCTGTATTTATTTGGGAGCTAGGTGGTGGGTCCCTCAAAGAGCAAAGGGTAAAAGCAACCAAAAACAGAAGCCTTTGAGGAAAATGCCATTCTGATGTTTCAAAAACATTGTATGTGTATGTGGACACACACATAGATACACACGTGCTGTAGCACATGAAAGCCATTCAGAGAATAACATTGGGAATCAACTTGCCAAGGCTGGTTGAGACGAGACCACCATTCTAACCTCACATGCTGACTTAGTTTTCTAGCCCCAGACTTGTGAGGAAAAATATTTTTCTTATTTTTATCATGTAGCTTGTGACAATTTGCTATAGGAATCCTAGCAGAATAACACACCACATCAATGCTATTTTCCTATATATTGACCTCAGTTATTTTAGTAATGGCTCAAGTACACCCCTCTTCACCAATGGCTGTATCAGACATGAGTTTAGCTGTCTATCCAGTGGCTCCCTAGAGTGAAAGTCACTCTAATGTATAGATGAGGCATGAAGAAAGGTTACAGATGGCCCCAGGGCACAGTCCTTTCTTCCTGGTAGCATTTCTGGCTTTTCTTACCAGGTCTCAAATTTTCCTACTCTCCCATGATCCAAGCTTCTCTCTCTCAGTTTCCTCTTTTCCTCTTTGACCTTGTGTGGCTGATCTCAAGAATCCCCACTTAGAACTAACTTCTGCTCCTTTGCTTCTGTGAAGGCTCTTATCATTTATATTCCTGTCATTTTTTAAATTTGTGCACAAACATTTTTGTTCATTTGTTTTCTTCATGTATGCTTAATTAATAGTTCCCTTTATTGCTTTTCTTTGCAAATTAAAGAGAAACATTATTCAAAAAATTCTAGATTCCTGTTCCTCCCTCCCTAACTTCTTTATTTTTTCTTTTCTTTTTTGATTCAACAATACCTGTGTATCACCTGTAAAGGAACTATTTCTGTCGATGAGGGATGAGAGAGGATCTGTGGTTGGCATGTAAAATGAATAAAAAAATTCTTAAATAATAAAGAGAAACAGATATTGGCAGATTCCTAAGGATGTGCTGGGCTCCTCATTCACTGTGTTCTTACCCCTGAATAAATGGCAATTTATTTCAGTAAGTAACTGTGTAACTGTCCACGTTCGAACTAAGTTCTGTGTTTACCAAGGGCAAGAGTAACAGCCCAGTGCCCTGCAGGTATTATTTGTGGGCTATAGACCTCCTCAGAAAACTCTCATTGATCCAAGGAAGTTTGCTTTTTTTCCTGCCTACTAATGACTCTAGTTTTATCTTAACAAAACAAAAATCAGACAGACAAAATAAAACTTGTTTTACTTTCCCCAATTCTTGTCTCCCTCATATTCCTTTGTTAAGATTTTAAAATAAGAATTCTTAATCTTTGATATCCCATTCACTTCTCAACCCACTATATCTGCATTTAATGATCTCAGAGTGATTAACATTGTTTTTCTGGAAGCCTCTGCTATACTCTGAAGTACCATGTCAAATAGACTTTTCATTGACCTGATCTATTTATCTGACTGTTCACAACTATGAACTGTTAGCTCTTCTTCCTTGGAACATATCCCTGTGGTAGCCTCATCCTTGGTCTTTTCTAATTACCTTTTTCTTCCTATCTCATTCTCTTTGGACATGACTTTTTCTTTGGGAACTAGGAACCAGTATCCAAACCACAGTCCCTAGTTCTTCAACAGTAACTGTCCACCTTAGATTGTTCATTTTGTCAAAATGTTTTAACAAAATGCTTGGTCACCAAGTTTAATCATTGAGATATTTCATCAGCTCCATACAGAGAGTTGAAAGATCAGTGTTCATTTCATGATGTAAATTTGAAACTCCTCTGTTTTGCAAAACTTTGGAGTTTAACTTTTCATATTGAAATGTACTTATATGTTTAAGCTCATATTTTAAAGATTGTTGATATGTCTATCACTTGCATGTTTGCCTCAGTGTTAAAATATTATGAGTGTTAAGTTTATGACTCAATATATTTGTATAAGTACTCGCTTATGAATAACATCATTTCTTTCAACTTTGCATGTTGAAGACTTCACACCCATTAGTTAATGTACATTACTTGAATGCAAGTTCTTCGAAGAAACAAAGTTAAAACAGAGTCATCAATGTGAGTCCTAAGTAAGTGAGATTTGTATTTATATAAGAACGAAAAAGTGGATACACAAAAAGATATGAGGAATACCCATTTACACAGAGCGAAAAGGACACACGAGGCTATGTAGCATGATGACCGATTGAAGTCAGGGGAGTGTTCTCACCAGATCTCTATAGTCTGGAACCTGAATCTGAGATTTCTACTCTGTAGTACTTTGAAGAAATAAACCCCTATTGTTTAATCTCTAAGCATGTGTTATTCTTTATTTTTATTATTATCATTACTACTACTACTACTACTAGCTAGGGTGGCTTGTAGTAGTAGTAGTAGTAGTAGTAGTATTTTGAGAAAATCAAATCTAATATAATTGTATAACTACTTTTATCTCTGAAATACATTTATTTCTGCGTTATAAGTAGAAGCCTGGAAGGAGGAACCAAAGGTTTTGTTCTGTTCTCCTAACACATCATGATCCTCACAATTGCATTGCTATCAGACGTCTGGGAATTGTTCCAGGGAGACAGAGTAGTTACCAAACATGTTACCAGGAATCCTCAAACAAATCAAGCCACCCTGTGGTCTGTACCCTTCTGCCTTCTTTAACCAACTCTTCTTAGCTTTGATCTGTCTTCCTATTCCCACAAGATGCCTTCCTCTCTTTCTGCACATCCATGTCAGCCCCATTCTCCCCACTGACCTTGTTAATCCTGTCCTTATGGTTCTACAGTGGTCAAGGTGTCCCACAGTGCTCTCCTCATCTTCCCCACACTGCATCCCACAGCGATCTCCTTCTCCAGACCACATCATGGTATTCAGCAGGCTGCTTACTAACCACCAAGTCTCATGATCTGCTGTTTCTGCTTTTATCCCTACCTCTCAACTCTTCTCTCTCACTTGTCTTGCTTGGATGATTTGACATTTTCTGAAGACAAGTAAAAAGTAGTGCTGTTACTCATTTCTCATTTCTAGTCTCTTTCCTTCCATTTCTACTGTGTCTTCATGCCAGAAGGGCTACTGCACCATTGAACACAGAGATGCTTAAAAATTTTAAATGAAATTCAGATGATTTGACAACTGCAATTCTTTATGACTTTTTGGTGTGAAAACATATGATCAGAAACAAGGTTTATAAAAACTATCCATACCTCTTTTGATAAAGGAAGAAACATTTGAATACAAAGGTAGATTTATTGTTATGGATTAAACCTTTGACTTTTCTCATTCAATATCTTTCTTGCTGCAGTCAGTTCATAACATGGTAGAGAAAAAGAAACTTGTTATTGATGGATCCATATATCTGATGAAAAGGTGCTTAAATTATTCTAGGGGAACTTTTGTTTGCTCAGAAGGCCTGCAGGGGATACTCTTCATGTTAAAAAGTATGAGTGTTGGTCTCTTTTCTAATTTTTCTTTCTTGCTTGTGTAAATGCACAGTAAATCCCTTTGACAGTCAGAAGCACAGATGAATGTTGTTGGAAACCTCCGACCTGTCTCAGGGAGGACTAGAACTCAACAGTGGGCTCACTGGGGGACACTCAGTTATGATGTCACATCTTTTTACTCTTTAAAAATGTCAACAGCATTCAGCTTTGAAAAATTTCACTGCTCTAAGCATATATTTCTTGCCACTTGTTCATTCATTCAATATATATCCCACTGTGTCAGGGGACTGATGTGTATTTTCACTGCAAGCTCATTCTGTTGTTTTTAATACGCTCTATTTATTGGGTAACAATGATTTTAATTTCCTTTAGCCTCCATCTTTGGTGTATGGAGTAGAAGCCTTTTGATCATTTATTGTACGAAGGAATTTTATCATATTCCAATGAAACGCATTGACTCTGACTCATCATTTCACTATGTTGCACGCTCTCTTAAAGTTCTTATCACATGGGTGACAGATGCAGTCTGAGAGGGTGAAATGAGTTCTCAGAGCTCACATAGCTAGCTAGGGGTAGAACCAAAGACCAGAAACTCTATTGCATATATTGACTTCTATTTTTTTAAAGAAAAAAAAAAAAACCTTCTCTCACCCTCTCTTATTGGTGCCAATGTAGCTAATCATAGAATCACTACCTTGACATTTTAATATTATTCACAATTACTTTTCAGAGACATTGACTTGCAGCAATGACTGCTTCAGTAAAACCATTCTGACTTCATAATTGTTCTCCTCCAGTCATGCTTACATCAAGTACCATGAGAAATCACTTGTTATGTTGAGGTAGTTCTATTTCAGATGCCTTATCCAATTCAAATGTTGAAGTGATATATATGCTCCAGAACCAAGAATGAGGAACTCACAACCCTCAGTGATGAACCTATTGTTTTGCTTTGGGGACATAGTAAACTAATTCATCTCTTTAAATTTTTATCTCAATGTCTACAGATTATTGCAGTTCTTAGACTTCATCAGACATCATTCAACACAGAAATGCACAAGTGGTCAAAGTCCAAAAGATAGCTGTGTTGTGCTCAGCTACAAATTTGGTGTGTCATTCCCCTAAGGCTTAGGGATCATTGTGGAAGAGAGGTGGGATTATTGTAAGATGCTGGGGTGGAGAGATCCAGAAGAAAACGGTGTCTTTTGGCCATGACAGTATCATTATTACACTCATGAGTTCATAGTGGCTGTGGCTGCCTGCACAGGACCTGCTAGCATCAAAGCAGTCAGCACTCTAGCATGGAGGAGGAAGGGGCTCACGTGTCTCCCCTCTCATCTGAGGAGCTATTGGCATTTGATGGCTTTCCAGGGGAAGAGGACTCAGTTTTACTTAAGAGTTCGGATGAAGTTGTTGCTCTCACTCCAGTGAATGGCTCCACACTACTGAGAATATGGGCAGCACCCATTAGACTCAATGAGTTATTTTATTAAAAAACAAAAATTAGAGGACATGAAGTTTGGAGTACACGGTGGGTTGGGGAGGAGTTACACTGACTAGTAAGTGTCAATGAGATCCAAGTACATTGTATGCTTGTAGACTGTTCTCAAAGTGGGTAAAAAAGTATGGAAATATAATTTTTGAAAAGAAGATAAAAGCATTATCTTGATTAGTTCAGTGCATATTATAAACATGTATTGAGCAAGACACTATGTAAATATGTATGATGATTATCTTAATCAAAAAATTTTAAATGTCTAAGATGTAGAAATATTATCCATGCCCTGCTTTGATCTTTATACACTGTACCCGTGTTCTTAGCAATCATATAGTGCTTTGTAAACTTGTACAATTAAATTTACATTTATCCTTTGAAAATGATTTTGTCATGCATGACCTCTAGGGACCTTCAATATCAGACAAAATTACTTTGTAATAAGAAGCAGTGTGGTCCAGTGCTGATACCATTACTCTACACACTTGGCTTTCTTCACATATTGGATGTAGTATCATGTACAGAAAGCTTTCAGAGAGGAGGAAAGGCTCCAGTAGGAAAAAGCACTGGATGTTCTCCCAGATGACCTGGGATGACCTGGGTTCAGTTCCCACATGGCAGCTCAAAAACATCTGTAACTCTAGTTCCTGAGGATCTAATGTTTTCTCCTGGTCTTTACAGGTGTTTGCTGCATGTATGTGGTGCATAGACATACATGTAGACAAAACACACATAGACTAAAATAAAAATAAAGACTACAAAATAAAAAAGGGAAGTTGTTAAATAGTTTAATGCATGTGATAAGAATTAGTTCATTTGTAAGCATAAAAATGTAAGATATTAATTTTAAACTGGATGTGGTAATGGATTCTGTTTGTCACATGTGAGAAAAAGCTCAATATAATTACAAAGGGACATATGTTTAGTAGTTTGTGAGACAATTCAAAAATATCCATTGTAAGCCACAGCAAGGAAGTGGTGTGCATAGGGAGAAAAGGTACAGATTCCATCACCAGATTGTGTGTGTTTATTTCTTGCCTGTACTATAATGGGAAGTCAGTTTTCTGGCCTTCCCCTCAGTTTCCTGTAAACTGTGAATAAGGGACCTACCCTGTAAGCTTTTGTAATGACTACTATATTAAGCTATGTTGTATGTGTAGAATGGTTGTTATGGCTCACAACAAAGTTGGTTTGACTTCTAGCCCTAAGTGAGGCATGCATATGCCACAGAGATGCACACTGCCCTGCAGTTAGAGTTGCCATTTTAGCAGCAATGGTTTAAAAAAATTCTAGTTGTTTGGCATGTCTATGCCAGCAGTCTCAGTAATGTTGGGTAGCTAGTTTGCTTTAGAATCAGATGGATAGAAAAGAACCATAGAAAAATAAAGAGCATTGTGTGCTATGTCAAATAAAAAGAACCTAGTGCTAATTTACTGTGATATACTGATATGATTCTGTTATCTACCATTTTGTATTCTGAGGTTTTAGCTACTATATTAACAGCAGTTTGAAAATACTAAATGGAAAAAGTCCAGAAATAAATAATTAATAACTTTCTGATTGCATGCTGCTCTAATGATAGATGGTGTGATGAAATATCACAGTATCATTCCTCATCCACCCCGGGACACAAGTCATCTCTTTGTCCATAGTATCCACACTGGATTTCATTAGTCAGCAGTCATTCTGGCTACCAAATAGTTTTTAAGTACACAAAGTTTGTGTTCCAGTGACCCCCATTTTACTTAATAAAGACTTCAATAAAGCTAGGAGGAGAGCATCAAAACATAAAATCTGGAGGTCAGAGGTCAAATTAACTCTGGTACCATAAAGTACTATTGCAAGTCACAGAAGAAAAAAAAATCACAATATGCATATGATTTGATCTGAATGCAGCCTTAGCATTTTCCCTTATGTAAAAGCAAAGAGGGGGTGCTAGCCCCAAATGATGGAGCAAGCACATGCTCTTCAAGCTCTCCTGCCACTGAGTTTGCTAATGTCACAGCAAAGGTATGAAAATGATATCATGCCAGATGATAGTGGGTCCCTAAGCAACCAGACTGATGAGTAGCAGGGTCAGCAATGGTCTGATTTAAATGATTCTAAAGAATTACCTGCAAGATACTCTGAGATGAAATATTCAGGGTAAGTGATGTATACAAAGCAAGGATGCAAAGCAGAATAATCAGTTCCCCTTCTTTCTCTATCCTGTGTTGAATGTCAAGAGGTATAGTGTTTTTGAATGCCCCCAAATCCATATGTTGAAACTCTAATTTCATTGTAAAGGTGATTGGACGTGGATATTTTGTCATGCGATGTGATCATGTGGATGGCTTACTCAAGAACTGGATGAGGCCCCTACAAGAAGCACCCAGAAAACCAGCTTTCTGTTTCTGCTCTCTCTAGATAAATCACAAACGCAGCCATCTCTCAGGGCATTTTCCAAGAGCTCTGTCATACTCTGAACTCAGACATTTAGTCTCCAGCATAAGAAAATTCATAAATAAAAAATAAATGTTTCTTGTTAATAAGCCACACAACTAGGAGTATTCCTTTACACTAGTCAAAACTCAAAGACTTAAAACATTCAATGTATTTTGGGGAACCTAGAGGGAGAACCTAGAAACTCAATGAGAGAGTTTGCATCTGCATCATAGGTTAACTCTTTCTAATCATCAGCATCGTGGAGCCTTTGAAATAATGCAGACTTTTCTCTTACCATAAAATGGCAGACTCTCAAGGTCTCCCTTAATTTAAATGAATAACAAAGTAGCGAAAAGTAGGTAAGAAAAATATCTTATAAAGATGTATAAAATTATTGAAAAACTACCCATAAGAGAAGCAAGTGCTTCACAGTTCAGAAACTAAAAATGTTATAATTGATACTTTCAGAGAAATATAATATATCCATAAATAGGAACACATTTATAAAGGAAGAAAAGATCCAAGTTTGGTGAAACATTTTTGATATGTAAAGCATAACAGTATACTTGGAAGTAAAATGTTAAAATGCTTATCTGCAAAAATTTAGCCACTCTCATGAAAGACTAGAAACATCAGTGGGAGACAAGAGACTGAGGTTTCTAGCCATAATGTAATTCTAGGAACAATAAATGAGGTCAGTAATGAAAACAAATATACAATAAATAGATATTTCATAGTGTTAAAATATCACACACCTGATTTGGGGAGCAAGATTAAGTGAAAGATAAAAAATATTGCTTAAATAGAATACTGCATATTTTATTTCTATATATACTGTGATATATAATTATATGTATTTTATATAAAAATATGTATCGTACCCCCAGCTGTTCTTAGTAGAGTGCAGAATGACAAAGAAAGTGACTTGTAAACCTGAAAAAGAAAGTGATTTGCAACCAAGATTTGTATCTTCTATAAAGTATTCCAGAGGCTACATGAGTCATTTTTGCAGGTGCACCTATATTTAGGAAATTACTTGAACACATAAAGAAGCAAAAGAGTAAAAATCACAAGCAGACATTATGTTTCATTAATCACCACAGTCAAAGGACAATGAGATCATATGGAGACAGTTGCCTGGCATACGTGCAAGTTAAGTCTTTGGAAATGGTAGCACTGCATCTGATATGATAAAGGGTACAGCCAGGAGTAAACTAGTTTTGAGAATATTACAAATGATAGAAAAAAAACAGGTAAAATATGAAATCCTAGTTAAAATCAATGGTTTTGTGAGAAAAGTAAAGTTCGAATATAAGTTTCAACCCTAAATTAGATTAAGAGATTGGCTAACTTTGAAAGTAATGAAAATAATTTCAGCTAGGAAAAAAATTAGAAACTTACAAGGATAATGTAAGGATAAATAATAAAACATCTTATTTCTCTCAGCTAGACCAAAGAAAGGGAAAGTAATTGAGAAAAATCTAATAGGATACAAACTAAATATAGGCTAATTTTGAGTAACCATGGGATATTAAACTTAGTAGTTTTGACAACCTGTTACTTTAAAAGTCATAGAAGTTGGGGGGATACGATTAATTTCTATTGAAAATTGTGCTATCATTTGTTTACCGATTTCCTTTTGTACAAAATGCAACTACTAACTGACTCTTGTCCAGCCCTATGTTCCCAAGATGTATGAGTGTGCTCCTTGTTCCTTGGAGGAGCAAACAGTAAGTGCTCAGCTTCTGGAAGTGTCTTGTGGGCAAAGGGCTAATTCCAGTCTCACAGAGGAAATGTCCCCAACCTTGAGCTTGGTATTGTCCTTTCTTGGGTAATATAAAATTAACCTTCACCTCAGATCACACTCTTTCATTGTGTGTTATGTAGTATTTACGTGTCCAGCCTCAACACCCACTATAGATGACTTCCTCCACGAATATGACCATCTTACACATTTCTATAGCAGCTGTGTAAAGAGGGTGAAAGGAAGCTGTGAGAAGTATATACTTTGGCATGGAACCTCATTTTTACACCAAAAATCTTATTTAAAACCAATGGCTTGGAGAAAAGGTTATTTATGAGCTCTAGTAAGTGCCTAGGGGTGGGATAGCCCCAAGGTACTTTTGTAATAATTGACACAGTTAGGCTTTTCTGCTTATGGAAAATTACTAGGCAAAATAGCCTTCATCACATAGCATGTAAACTTCTAGGTGGCCCCTTATGTAGTGATAAACCAAAAGGTAAATTTTATTATGAAGATTCATTGTATGTTTAATTAAAGCTCACTTAAACAGTGAGGGTTTTCTTGTTTCTGTTTGTGGAACACAACTTTGGAAACATAACAGCCTAATAATTGGATAATTGATCTTAATTTTGGAATGGTAAAATCTTAAAATTGTTATTTTTGTAATAGAACACAAATGAATTTTTATGTAAATGACAGTTTCAACCATTATTTCTAAGTTCAGCATGAAGCCTAAATGATAGGGTTTCTTATGATGGAATATGTTCAGTGCCATTCACCTTTTTATGAGCAATAAAAGGGGTTGGATGTGATAAAGTACACAATTATATGCTATATAAAACAGATATTGTTACTGCACTATTTATATACGTGACATCCCTCAGGACGGTGGCGTGAGACCAAAGGTTGGATCTGGCTGTCTCTAATAAAAAGGTTGAATAAATGGAGTTTGCAGAAACAGCACTTTTGAAGGTTTTTTTCTTTTTCCTTTTATTTCAAATTGCACTTGAAACTTGTAAATATATTCTCTGTAGATAATATGATTTAGAACACACCATACTGTAAATAAAACCATAGTCTAAATGTAAGGAGAAGTTGTTAAAAAATGGGAGTTATCAAATGTAGTACATGACCTCAGCATATTTAAGGGTTGACTGTAGAGAGTCAGAAATGAATTACCCCACATTATGAGAGCTCAGTGCTACAATCGGTTGTGGAAATTGGAAAGAAATAGGTAAAAATAATAGGTCAAACCTATTACACTGGCTTTTCTTCAGTGTAATTTTGTGCTGAAAAGCAGTGAAGCAGATACCAGCCAGTGTTTACTGAAGGAGAAATCACTGAAGCTATAATTCGTGCACCTTTTACAAGATAACACAATCAGCTGGGCAAATAAAAAATGTGTCAAGAACGCTTGACATCAGAATGGCCAAAAAAGTTATATGACAGCTAAATTAGGTTTTTGGTTTTGCACATATATTTATCACATGCTTGGAGAAAATAATGAAGTCCAGAAGATTATGATTTTTTTGGTAAGCCCCTAAAGCTCCCTCTTTAAGAGCTACTGTGGTAAGCCTTTACTAATGTCTTATGTCCCATGAGAGTATACTATTCTCTTTCATATTAGCTTGGTAAAAAAAATAATAATTTCAGATAAAATGTTATGTTTTAAATATTGTTAATTTATTGAGCTCATGTAGGTAGGATACCAATATTAATGCTCATAGCAATCATAAAAATTCTTAACTGAAAGGTACATTTTAGGCCTGTTATATATTTAATACAGATGAACTGAGTTGAGACTTCAACAACAGTGTCTTAATATGCATATTGACTTAACTAACAAACACCTTTAAATATGTATACTTTTCCACAATGCATAGTTAGTAAAGCACTATGCAGATAACTAGAGTCGCCATCAAGAGATGGGCATGTTCCCATCTCATGATGTAGAAAAGGAACTGAAAGCTTTGAGGTGTGACTTTCTTAAAGAGACTGTTTGGTATTCCTAACATCCTTAATCACAGCTTCATCATTTTTATTCTGACCATTTCATTCTTACCAAATTCATGTACAGTTTTGGCAGTGAGAAACCTCTGTTTGGTCATAGACCTGGGAATGTTTCTGCAGGTAGGCTCCATTGGTTGAAAGTGAAATGTTCTTGGTGAATTCAAATGCACTAAACCAGGTGTGGTGTTTAAAATTACCTATAGACCAAACCTATACACTCAACATGACATTCAATCCATATGTGTCTTCTAGTCTGACTTTCTCCATTTCCATCACCATCAGGCTCACAGCTGACTTGTGGGTGTTTCCATATAGAATACCTAACAAACACAGCCAAGGCCTCAGAAACCTTTACTGTCTCGGGATTCCAGCAAGTCATGTTCTCATTCTCCTGTGTCTTTTTCCTTCATCCAGCACTGGTACAATTTTACTTCCCCTCATGCACCTGACTGTCTTACAATCAACTCTAAGGGGACTCTCTGGGGCTCCTTTCCTCCAGATCATTTTCACCTGGGCATTCTTCCTCCTGTGCTCATAGATCTTCAGTAGCATTTGAGTTATTCCGAAATTAAGTTTCTCCTCACAAGACTGGGAAAGTATTAATTTCACCTTTACATGTCCAGCCTAGCACTTTAAAAGTCACAGGATGAGTATGTAGTTTTATATGGGGTATAATGTTTATCTCGCATTGGTCTCACTATTAGGTTGAGGAAATACAGTCTAGAAGATTTTCAAGTGAATCTTTTAAGTACAAAATATTGTCATATAGCTATTTTTTTCTCTCTCTTTACCTCAGGAAAACATGGTTCTTTGTGATTTACTATGCTAGTCTGAGAAAAAATAAACCTCAGGCATCTAGGACAAGCCTGCATAGCTCTGGAGCTTGTGGAGCTTCCTAAATATGGATACTTTTCATCACATTGACTTTTCTGTTTTTTACTCTGTTCCCTCTCTTGACAATGGCTCTATCCTTACAGCACAACACTATAAACATTTCTTTATATGCTGGACCTATGTGGGATTTCAATTGGATTCAAATTCCAGAGACAATATCCTTTGTGTGTATGTGTATGTGTGTGTGTGCGCGCATGAGTATAAATGTATATGTGTCTGTGTATGTGTTCAGTCAATTCTATACATTCCATATGTTTTATCCATATTGTGAAAATCTTCAAAACCAGGTGACTGTGCTGTGCTTTTGGGATGTAGGTTTTGTATGGAAGAGGATAAGGAATAAAGATAGGATGCTTTATTGTCCATAAAACATGTACTTTTAAAATTTATTTTCTGGGATTATAACAATTATAATCATTCTCTCTTCCCTTTCTTCTCTCTAAATCCTTCCATAAATCCCTTATTGCTCTGTTTTTAATTTATGGTCTCTTTTTCATCAATTGTTGATGTTGCTGTTTTACTGGTGGTGGTTTTGGTGGTGGTGGTGGTGTGTGTCTGTGTGTGTTCCTAATACCCAAACACAACCTGTATAATGATATTTCTGTAGACATGTTTCCAGAGCACTTTCCATAGACAGTGAATAGTATTGGATGACTTCCACTATTTAAAAAAATGGATTATGCAAATTGAGATTTAAGATTTTTCTATGATGAAAGTTGTTATTTATACATTGTATTTTATTGCTTGTTAAAGCTCTAATTTACCTTATAGAAAGCACAGATAAAGTATAAACCCTGGCTTTCAAAGACACATCCAAGAGGAGTCCCCGCTTAGAGAGTCATTTTTATTCCTGTCTGCATCCCATAGTCATGCCTGCTGCTCCCCCAAATGCAACTATTCCTGATCAGGGGAAATGCCCTGGCTTGTGTCAAACAAATGTTGTGCTCAGCAGCTGATTGGTGGATCTGCAAACTCACCTTCTCAGAGACAGGTGGACTTGGGTGGAGTTGAGATTGAACGACCTTTCTGGCGGGGTAGAAAATTGCCCTTTTTATCAATATTATGGGCCTCTCTGACAGACTTATTTTGTTCTTTCCCCAGTGGTATTTGGCATAGGAACTTCTTCTATTTAATTTCAGAGTTATCTAAAAATTTGTTTATTCATCTGAATAGAATACTAATGTTTGTTAAAAAAAATCTCACCATAATTCATGTTTCATAGAATTATTTTGAGACCTGCTTATTTTTAGATAAAAATGTCTTCACACATTTTGTGTTGGATGGAGCCTTGCTTGCCCACCTCTATGCTCTTTTTTTATGGTTGGGATGTGAATAACTATACAGTGTTACTGAGCACATCCAGGAGCCTGGCCATTATTTAGACCAATTTTTTAAAAATCAATTTCAGAATAAGAAGGAGTGACAATCTTAAGCATACAAATTGAAAATTTTGCCAAATGTGTTAATAAAAACATATATACTATTAATAAGAAATTATGCTACGTCAGTGTTTGTATTGTTGAAGAAAGGAAGACCTGCTCAGGATGAAATAAATCTGGCCACAGATAGGATGCTGGTGTGTCTACTTATGAGGTATAATCACAAAGCTGACAAAACAGTCTGAGCAGGTATCAAATATCCTGAGCTCAACAAATGGCTGACCATGCCTGTGAAGTCATAACGGTGACTCTTCATACCTCTTTGGGATGGCCCCAGAGGTGACCAACATCCATCTTGACTCTCTAAATGCCAAATACCCCATGGAAACAAATTTAGATGGTTAGGGCAGCTGCTACACTGAAGCTATCTTATTTCTGACTCTTTCTCAGGATTATTATTTTTCCTAACATAGCATTAAAACTCACCTCTTGTTGGAGAAATAGATCAATTAAAGCAGTTATAAAGATTGGGGCCTGGTGGAAGGAGGAAAATTGTTTGGGAAAGGGACAAGAAAACGATGACTAGAATTTACTGTATATGTATGAAGTTGACAAAAATTAACTCATTAAAAATGAGTGAATAAAAATAATAAAGATTGATAGGAAGTGGTCACAGTTCTTATTTTTCTACCATTTTAAAAATAGCCTACTAATGTCAAAAAGTGATAATTATATCCTCAAATGGCAAAATACATTTTCCTTTTTCAATATTGGTGTTAGTAAAGATGGTTTTTCCATTCTTTGTATTTTAGTTATGTACTAGTCTAAAGATTAAAATGCCATAATGTTCTATCAGCCCTGGGTGTTGTACTCAAACTGAAAATGGAGAATAATGTAGCTCTTTAAGTAGTGCTATTAATTGGATTCAGCCCAAAATCTTAGCTAAATATTGAAGTTTGAATTCAGTGCTCAAGCCTCATTAGTAGTGATTAGCTAACACAAATGCATTTCTGATTTATGCATGTATAAAAGCGATTCTGAAAAGCTGTCTTGCGCAAGGTTGATTGTTTTTGTGTACAATTTTGTCCTTCTACGACATCTTGTTCAAATACCATAATCAAGTAGGCACCTTGGGTTGAGGCACGAGCAGATGATTGTTCTGTAAGAATTAATATCATAGATACAGTTCTGAAGATTGAGAAGACTGGTGGTATTTTTGTGATAATGAGAGCTTGGGACTGAATTTTACAGAAAAGCAAATTCATACTAGGAAGATTTTCCTTTTTGCTAAGATTCTGTAAATTTCTAACTGAAACTCTGACATTCTGAAATGTTTTGACAGACTCTTCATTTGTACAAAACTTCATGAGTGCAGCAGCATCATTGATGTGTTTTTGTTTAGTCTGGTTTAATGTGATCATTTTTTAACCTTTTTGAATTGGTGAAAAAATAATCTAACATTTTTTTCAAGCCTCTTTCTGGCACAGGAGACTTTGATCCAGCCAAGACAATTTTTCTTATAGCCTAATTTTCACATTGCAATAAGCATAAAATTTACAACTGGTTTTATTTTCACTCTCTCTCTCTCTCCTTGTATTTTTGCAGAACTAAATGTTGCAGAGTGTTAATTAACCAAGGAGAACCTAACCATCAGTACAGTCTATACAGTAAACCTGTTAAATTCATCGGAACCCGAGGATAAACACCAGGGTTTGCAACATTATCATTGACCGTGTGCTATAAACAAATGGCACAGATGAGCAGCACTAACTCAAGTGTGGAAGGAGATATTTTTCTCCTTCTGCAAAGGAATTATAGCTCCTCCCCCCACGGACAAAAATCTAGCTGTAAGAAAGTAATTGTGCTTAATGTTAATATTTTGTGGACAGCTTGTAAATTAATATGGACAACAACAAATCTGACTTTCAAAGTCATTGATATTTTCTTTTTTAAAAAAATGTGAATATTTAGGAGACTATCTTGGTTTTCTGAGTGTCTTTGCTTTATTTATTTAATTTATTTTATTACCAACTGATTTAATTACAACAGAAGCCAAAAACAAGCCATGAACTATATAGATATTTTTCTCACGACAATGAAAAAGCTTTTAGATTATCTATAGACTTGTGGCTGTCTATAAAGTTTTTAGGAATCTCTTTACTGCCTGTGGCTTGTCTTCCCTTCTGAACCAGAGCTGCCCAGCCTGGGATTAAGTCGTTCCTTCTCCCCTCCCACTAAAAGATCAGAGAAGGCACAGCACCTTGATGCTCTGCTACCCAGGAGCAATGGTGAGGATGAGGTTTCACTCCACTTGCAATCTCACTGTTTAGCCTGGAATCCTGTTATAGATGCTGGTAGAAGATGAGAGAGCCTCTAGTGAGAATATCCCTCACCTGCAGGGCAGGTGGTATGAACTCACAGGCATTCATTTCTCTTTCCCCACATACCATGGAGGAGGTTTAGATATGTGAACAGGAATTTGTGGCAGGGAGGTAGACTCTATATTTTCTGTTTGCAACATAAAGCATTACTTATTTTGTTTATTTCTGATGAGCAGAGACTTATCTTCACCAGAAAAATCAGGTTTGTAGTTAGCTTGAGTCTGTGTCACTGTTGAGCATAAGCTGTGTTTACTGGAAACTCTAGCCTAAGGTACAGTGGGAGCAATGATATTCTAACATTTGGCTTTCAGTTAGCTATTATCTAAACATTTTACAAGTGAATATGTGTAGACTTGATCAAACTTTCTCCAAGATGGAGACACTGTATTTTTTGTCTAAGGCTATTTGTAGTTAACCCATTTTCTATTGTTATAATAAGCCTTTTAAAACTGATATGGGAAATCATATCATACAGATAATTACATTTCATTTTTAGCCATTCTTCCCCCTTATGGATTCTCCTTCTTTCCCTATTGGGAGAAATTATTGAATGCAATTGTATAAGATCTTTTAGAGAAGCCTACAGAAAAGGGGAAGGGTATTGGCTTTCCACTATACTCCAGAGTCCCCAGCTAGCTTGTTCAGGATTTCCTCTGGCTCTGTAGCATTAGCTCTTTGCCCAAGTGACCTTATGAGGATCTAATATGTTATATCAGGCCCTTCATTGGCATCTGTTTATAAAGGTCTGGAGATCTGAGTATGTAATATGCATCAAACTTACCTCACTCTGAGTCACCAATGAATCACTGTAGGGTCTGAGTATTGAAGTTGTAATATGAGAGAACAGACATTGATTTGGAAGTAATCTAATAACAAATATAACAAAGTAAGAATTTGATTTTTCTGTGTAAAGGTACCATTAATTGTAGTCACTCATGTGAATGACTTTGCATTTAACTCTAATTACTACACCATATACTGATTAGTCATAATGCTGAATATGTGTTAGATCAATGTTTTTATATTGTATTGATTGTAACACTAAAACCTGATCAAGTGTGAGGCTCTGTCTCCATGTGGCTGGACATTGGCTGACATAGCAGAGATTTTGTTTGTAATGTGTATCATCACTTATTTCTGTTTATTTTTAATGGACAGAGAGACTTGTTTGCATCAGAAAAATCAGGTTTGCAATTATCATGAGTATGAGTCATTATGGTTGTGGAATGTTCTTACTAGAAACACCAGTCTTAGGAATACTGGAAGCAGGGATATTTTGACACATGGATTTCAGCAATTATCTTATTTGCATTTATTTTTATTTCTGGTGTTTTGTTATTGTTAGGGAATAATCTTGAGCTTTCCAATACTATATAAACCTTATGCCAACCAAGCAGAGGACTGAATGACATAGACTGATCTTGAAGAATCACTGTATAGGGATGATGATGGAACCTTCCTATGCCCTGGATTAAAACTGTTGTTTTTCTTCTCTTCTTCCATCTGCCAGGAAGCGGTTGATTTTGCTTATATTTAAGTGTCATTTTCCTCTAAAGTACAGTGATTTAGCATAAAGTTACAACATAAACCAGCCCCCTACACACAAAGTCCCAAAGAATATTAGAGAAAATGGGTCTTCACTAATTGTTAGTTCCATACAATAGTATTTTTCAGTCCTGTGTGGTATGAAGCAGCTGCTAGGGGTTTACAGAGTGTGCAATGTTTGGACCATGTATTTGATTCTGATGTGTGAAAAAAAGTTAAGAAGATCAGTGCTTGTAATGATTTAATTTTAACAATCAGCTATTTTTAATATTGCTTAGGTTTTTCTTTCTGTCTGTGTGTATGTGTTTGAGTGCATGAGTGTTTGTGAATATGAATATGCAGGTGACACATGACTTGTTGGGAGACTGGAAGACAATCTTGGGTACTGAAACTCACCTTCTACATGGTATATATCAGGCTCTCAGGCTTGTAATTGTCCAGGGATTTTTCTGCCTTCACCTCCCATCTCTGTGCCAGAACACTGGGGTTACTATAGCTCATAGCTAATGCTACAAATCCAACTTTGATATGTGTTCTGGGGATTTGAACTCAGTTTCTCACATGTGAATGCCAGTGCTTTTACTCACTGCTCCATCTCCCCAGCCCTCAGTTCAGTTTTGAAAGGAAAGTTTGGTGGTTAGATAACTGAGAACTTCGCATCCATTAACTTTATATTAGTAAGAAGCCTGTGCTTTGTGAAACAGATGCAACCAAGTCAGTGGGATTACTGCAGAAAACTGACTAAAGTATTTGAAAACTGATGGTTAAATGAGAGCGCTTGATTTAAGCTCACGATATGTCAGTTGATCCTGGTATTTATGGCAAAGGTATGCTATTCTGTATAGAAGAGTTAATATTGCCCTGTATCTTTATCATGCATATTAAGTTGTCAATAAAATCTCAGGGCTTTGGATCAGTTTTTGAAAGAGTAAATTAATTTTCTGACTTTTTATTTGAGTGAGGTTAAAATAAGTACCAGGTATAAAATGACTGAACACTTTGTATTTGGACCGAATTGTTATAACTATGCTACTGTTTACTTTGTTTCAACATATTTCAGGTATCTACATATTACTTATCCTTTCCATGCAGAAGTCTTTTATGGGAATATGACCAGATTGATGTTATCTTTAAAACTATTTGATGGAAACAGTTTAAATTGCAAAAGTGCTTAATATCCCAAGCTTCCCATCCCAGTGTGGTCATCTAATAAAAAACAAAAACAAAACTGTCAAGCCTCAAACACTGTCTGCTGTTTCTCCAAGCACACAACTTCTGCTGCTCAGGTGGCAGAAAGAGGAAGTTGTTATATGCTTGGTGACAGTGTGACACTTGCATAAATGTGATGTATAAACCAAACACATAAATAGTATTTCATGAATGGGAATCATCGAGTCCCTGTTGTTTGTAGTGTAGGTACCAGACATTTTAATGGAATTGCTTCTTAATTACCAAGCTCTCCTTGATAGCCATGAAAAGGAATTGGATTGGACAGTATTGATTCCCAGCAGTTCTGTTCCTCTTTAGGGATATTCTGAGCTGGCAAAACACATACAGATGGGCAGACAAGACTGCTTAGTTTGCCCTCTGCAGAATTTGATCAATAGGAGCCTATTTCTGTATCAAGGAGAAGTGGTTCTGTTAATTTAGACCTGGAAATCTCATCATTAGATACTCTCCAGTAAGGAGACTTAAAATATTTTACTTAAGATACAAATTGCATGTAGGCACTTATTTTCCAGTAAAATTTGTTTTTCTTTATCTTTTTTTTTTTTAAGAAAGATGTCAGATGTTTAGTAGACTTTGCCAAATTCTTCTAGGAAAACTTTCTTTTGACACATAATTTTGAAAACATGAGAAAAGGTTTAAAAGTGTACAGTATTGCATACTAAGATGCTTTGTCTTCCCACACGCCTTTTCCTGGTGCACAGAACTCCTACTTAGTCTATGTGCGGAATGTGGTCACTTGGATTCATTCATAAAACAATTCCTGAGTGAAAGCCATGGTCAAGGGTGACAGCTTGGTAACATACACTCACAAAAGTGCGAGACATTGGGAAAGTCTAATTGTATTGTTGTGATTTAACCATGTACTCATATGATTGTGTTTAAAAAATGATTCAAAATGTGAGGATGGACAGTGTTACATTCATGTATGATGCTTTCATCTTGTATTGAGTACTCAGCATATAAGGCTGGAGGGATGACTCAGCAGCTAAGAGTTCTTGCTGTTCTTTCAGAAGACCTGAGTTTGGTTCCCAGCACCCATCTGGTGGCTCACAACCATCTTTAACTCCAGCTCCATGAGAGCAGACATGCTCTTCTAGACTCAGCAGGAAGCTGCATGCATATTTATCTGAGCATGCACACATATACACATGTGCAAAAATATATTTTAAAAATATTTTCTGTACGGTTTTTTAAGTAGGTCCATTTCTCTGGATGCTGAGATAATGTTTACTCACAGGGAGCACAGAGAAGAGACCAAGCTCGGTGAGTGGCTTCAGTTAGCAGTCAAGGTGCTCTGGATGGCTTGACGTTTATGGACAGTTGGAATGGGCTGTAAGAGCTTGTCCTACCTCATCAGTTACATTGTCCCATTCTTGAGACAAGAGAGGAAAAGAAAAAGAATGAGTTTTGAATTGCAGTTTGAGATTTAAAATTCCCAGATCATATTTCCTTTTCCTGATATATGAGTTTCAAGGGAACTCGTGGGCCACATCAGGGAAATGGAGATTGCCATAGACACTGATAAAAGTGAAGAGGTTTGTAAGAAAGAGATGATGAGAAAAGAGAAAGAATTTGCAATTCCTAATGAGTTCTGGTAGAGAGACATTGGACCTGACGACCTGTCATCCTCTAAGACTGTAACTCACATTTTCTGATTTTACACATTTTAATACAGAAAGGAAGAAAACATAAGATCGATTCAATACGTGTTTTCAAGGAAAGGAAGAAACATTTCTATTATTCTGAACTTAAAATATATAAATGTGCTGAAAGGGTATGTCTATGTACTACAGAGACCATTCTGGAGTTGCTTATAGTAAAGATCATCTGTACTGGAAAGCTTCAGGTGCCCTGTGAAAGTCATACTGTTTCCAGGGTGGCTCATAAGGCCTGTTCAAGAATACTGGTAAGATCTGAAAACAAGTTCAGTAGAAGTAGGTCCCTGAACATGCTTGATATAAGGACTCAGCATGTGGTGTGAACGAAAGATGGACTCTAATACTTCTGCTGTTGCCATGTCACAGGGAGTTTGTCCCTGAATAGTCTCTTCCTCCTCATCCTCCTTCTTGTCACCCTCCTCCTCCTCTTCCTTACTTCTTCTAAACGTTCCTGGTAGAATTGCTTTTTGTATACCTTTTCTAGCTCTAGGCACAAAATGCCTATAGCTCCTTCCTGAAATGGATGTCCTCCAATGGAGTAGATAAGTATTCACATTTGCTTGGGTAATGTTAAAATGATAAATGAATAAGAGTGTAATTAAAGTATGCTTTAATTAACTAGCTACAGTGCATGCATATATTTGTAAGCCACCTTTTAAAATTCAGCATTTGAAAGTTGTAGGAATGATTTGAAGTTTGACCTGAGAAACGTCTGGAAGGTTGTTTGCTTGTTCTCTTTGCAAGTGTAATGATGATTAATGAGCAAATTGGTTTACTTTAAATAGTTTTGAGTGGCTAAATTCACTATATTGCAGTTATTAAAGGCATGTGTTATTTTGGAATCAGAAATTTTTTATTTGCATCTTAGAATGGAGCCAAGATATTACACATGACATAAGAGCTAAAAGATAATTTCTGTGAAACCATGTTGTTTTTTTAAGAATTGACACATTTTATAGGTTTTTTAACCCAGCTCAGTGATAGAATAGAAGGCAAACCTGACAATGGATAGAGGCGTCTGACTTCACACAAACACGTTCATCACGAATTAAACAAGTTAATACAGAAAATAATTTACCACTTCAGATCTGTCTGACTTTCATCACACACACACACACACACACACACACACACAGGGCTGGGGGCTCATATAACACAGGCTAGTTTTGACCTTACTATGTAATCAGTTGGCTTTGAACTGATATTCCTGACTACCATTCAAATGCTGGGATTATAGGCATGTGCTACCATGCCCCACTGGAATTGCTTGTTGAGCTGGTGATGTTGTTATGTGGTGGAAAACAGTTCCTTAATCCTTCACCCTTCAAGTCTTTCTTTCTAAGGGTTTAGGTTTTCCTCTAAGGCTTGGTCATGCTTTGTGTGCTTAGTTGGGTTTTATTCTCTGAGCACACAGATTTAGGAAACAATTTTGTGTTTTCAAACTTCCAAAAGAGTCTTTAAGGTGGTTTGTGAATTTATTAGCTTAATAGTAGAAGATGTACTTGACATGCAAGAGACCCTGGTTTCCCTCCCCAGCATCATGTACTTGAGTGCAAGTCACATGTTGAGCTCAGTCAGTTCAGTCACTGGCCTGTTTAACATACTCTTTAAGGCTTGTTTCTCTCCGTTGTTATTCATAAATTTGTTTTGGATCAGAGAAACGTTTGTACATTATTATTAAGGCTTGCCAAATTTATTCTTAGTGAAAAACTGAGGAAGCCATTATTTCAATCAAAAATGAATCAAACAGCACCTCTGATTCCAGTTACTGATTGGAGGTAGCTTAGGTCATGAATGTGACTGGGTGACCCAGCACACACTTGTTTCACTGTTTTCCACACCAGTGGTGAAGTTGAGGACCCTGAGAACAGGCTGTTCAGAGTGTGCCTGTGAGTTCCACATCTACTGCCAAGTACAAACTGCTTGGGGTCAGAAATGAATGGAGCATAATAGGTTCGATAGAGCGACTGACTGGGGGCTTTTAATTATCTGAGATTTACATAAGCAACTCCGCAAAATGGGAGAATCACCCAATTAAAGGACAGTAAATTTACTTTGCTGCAGCATTGAATAATTTACATCTTGCTTCCCCTGAATTGCATTAATTACTGATTTGGTAGCAGATGAAAAAGCATCTGGGTAGAATTTAACCTACATATATTAAAATTAACGGTAAAGATAGATTTATCTATGTACTTATCCACTCATTTATGCAGTGTACTTGCATGCTAGACTTTGGAGATGTGAAGACACATAAACAGATATAAAAAAACTTCATATTCATCAGAGCTGATAGTTCTTGAGGGGTGAACATATAAGTGGATTTACATACAAGGACAATAAAATCTGTTTAGTTTTAGCCACTCACTCATTTACTCAATACTACTTGAGCCTCTACTTTATGCCAAAAAACCTGACAGGCTTGTGGAGATGAGTCCTTACCCAGAACAGACAGGTCAGATGTTATTAGGAAAACACAGCCACTTGGATACCCATTTCTGGCAATAAAAAGACTATCTGTTTTAGTAATACATGGGCTGCCAAAATCATACTTGAATTTTTTTTTTATTAAATGTCTTGCTGCACTAAAGCAAAATGAATGAAGCTGAAAGAAGCCAAAAGTATACAAGAAGCTGGTTTTCTCACAGATAGTTCCCATCAAGTGTAGGCAAGCTTGACCTTCACATCAGGGCCAAATGGCTCTACAAGGTAGTTGAGGAACTATAATAGCAATGTTATAAAGCTCTATGAGAGAAGAGCAACTGGTCTCAAAATATAGTATGATACAAAAATAACCTTAATATTGAAATCTGGCAAGGCAAGATTAAAAGGTGTGTGTGTGTGTGTGTGTGTGTGTGTGTGTGTGTGCGCGTGTGTATGTGTGTGTGTGTAGAATATATGTTATCTAATATTTACAGACTAATTTTACTCATATATAGTATATATTTTATGTCTACATAGGTTAATTTCTTTATGATTATAGGTACAAACAGCTATGAAATTCACAGCACAAAAAGATAATATGAAATGATCGAGTTGTATTATTTAAGGAAAACAAAGCCAATTTAATATTAGGAAGTAGGTTAACACCATGTATTGCAAAGCACACAAAGGACTTTTAAAAAAGACTCTTAATAGGTTAATTAAAAAGAATTTGATTAATGTAGGCAGTTACTTAGAAATTCCAAAGAGTGATTCTGAGTAAACTAGATGAATAACATGTAAAGGAAATATATATTATAAAACACTGTAAACCCATACCCAATGATAAAATGCACAAAAGACTCTTAAAGACCAAGAACATGTTGGAAATGCACACTGGAAGCTCCATTCAGCATTGTACTGGGGATTTAGTCAGTTTCAGTAAGACAAAAAGAAAAATATAGCAGAGGTAGAAATAAACTTTTTATTGTTTAAACGTTATCTTTAAAGAAAATTCCCAAACACATGTAAATGAACCAGCTGAGAGAAGACAGGTTAGGAATCTGATGTATGTAAAAGCAGTGTGTAAAGTGATCTGCCTTCCTATGGCCAACACTAAGAATTTCATAAAGCATCATATGCAAGGTGGTGAGAATCTAAGCAACAAGAGTTCTGTTATACTGTATTCTCGGTTAGACCATGTGTGGGTTCAGACAGTTAGAAAAGCATGCATAGATTAGATTTATCATGCAAATGATTATAAAGACAATATAAATAAATAGTGACCTACATCGTATTTCTATCTAGGGAGGGATCAACTTTCATAAATTGGTTTATACAGTCAATACCAAGGAAAACCTCCAAAGGATTTTATAAAGTTGTATATGTAGATATACTCTTTAAGATTTTTTTGAAAAAAACATAAGAAACTCATGAATGACAAAAAAGGACAAATTTTCAAATGCATAGACTATTTTAAATTAGCTTAGACAGTGGTTAGAAATGAAGAACCATGAGCAAAATCTCCTCAATATGAACCACCAAGGCAACTACTCTAAAGAAGCTACATTACTTTATGTTGGCAACAGAGGATCCTCACTCAACTGTGGAATTTCTTGGAAAATTCAAGAATTCACAACTCCAAGATTCAAAATATAACTTTTCAATAAATACTTCAAAGAATATTTTGTACGTTGTATGGATGTCCAGTATCATGGTTGGAGTGTAGTGGAGAGAGACCAAATTTTCTAGAAATTGTTCTGCATTTAAAATGCTCTCAGTAGAATTGCATCATCTGTTGGCAGGTAGGCTAATGGAGCATAAGAGAAGTAGTGTGATTTGCAGGCTCTGCTGTGAGTAGTTATGTAAGCAGTGGTGCTATTGACCAGCACAGGTTCTCAGACTATTGCAATAATATTGTAAATGACAAAGAACAGATACATGTCCAGAGTTCTCACAGCTCTCAAGTCTCTAGATAACAGCTCACAGTTTTCAACAGTATCTACAATAAATATAACATAACAAAATAAGGTACTGATCACACAAATATGTGGGGATAGAAAGGGAGGATGAGAAAACATATTGCATGTCAGTAAACTCATTCAGCATGTTGGCAAAAATAAGTAAGTGCCACTTTGGCCAGGGCCTCAGATCAGTGACTTGCCCAGCTATTATCAGAGAATTTCTTTTCCTGTAGCAGATGGGAACAATAAAGAGACCCAGAGCCAGGTGGTAGAAAGGGACATTCAGCCTTAAACTGATGTGGTCATCAAATCCTCTTTCCCCCACCCTTGGTCGTAGAGGACTCTGCAGAAGAGGAAGTAGAAGAGCATAAGAGCCAGAGGGGACAGAGGATGCCAAGAAAACACCTCTAAATCAGCATGACTGATGCACATATGAACTCACAGAGACTGCTGCAACAGAACCTACATAGGTCAGCACCAGATTGATTCTAATTCCTGAACAAAGTGGACACATACCCCCATCCCTAAACTGGAAGATATCTCTAATTGATAACCACTTGCAAATAAAAATTTAATTTCCTCTAAGAGAATCTCACTGCAGGGATGGGCTGGGTGGGGGAACCAATTCTTGAGCTTATGCTGCATGCCCATCAACAGACATCCAACAGAAAAACAAACTTAAAGGCAGAAAAATAACAAAAAATAAATGTTAGAAAGTGATTAATATCTAGTATTACACTTGAGTGTACTTTTACCTACTTGTATGGGATGTATTGATAATATGAAAAACTTGTGAAGATTGCTTGTAAGTTGAGCTTTGTGAACCCAGCAGTTACATTAGCAGGTGAATCTCTGGAGTGCAGGAAATACCTAGTAAAATATTATAAAATTGTGAGGACATTTAAAATGTTCTCCAACAACAGAATCGAGATATAGGGAGCTTACTGCTATGCTGGGACAATCACAACAATGCAAATCATCCTGGTCAGGTTGGACATTAACTTCAATGGATCATATACAGACAGGAAGAATGTTCAGCAAGCTTCAAGAATGCAACTTTATGTAACTTTCAGAACAAAGTTACATAGCTATTTTATAATATATAGGTATATGTATATATGTATGTATGTATGTATATATCGAGCTATTTTATTTAGGAATGCAACTCACAGGTACCAAAGCAGATGTTAGGCCTGAATAGGGAAGCTAATGCAGACATAGTGCAAAATATGATCTGAGGTCCTATGCAGGACCCTTGAACATGGTGCTGACAAATAAGTTTACTTCCTTACACTTGGTTTTTATTTATATGCTCTAAACACATTGTATGCTCACAAGATATGCACTGTGTTCAGTTTTAGCAATGACTTAAAATATGAAGTGATAAACCAAAATATTAGTGATAATCTTTTGGCGTCATAGAATCCAAACAATTTGAATTTTTCATTCTGAAATGTTTAGTTTTGTAAATGTTTACAACTTAAAATGAGAATCTGAAAAATATTCACATATTTTTCTCTGCTTTTGCTTGATTTGGGAACATTTAATGTCTAGTGTCTCCTCAGATTTAAGCAGTAGTGCATTTGGTCATAGTCACTGCTTCTGTAGGTTATGGCTCCAGACCATCTCCATCCCATTTTCCTGCTGCCCTGACCATGGGCACCACCATTGTACTTTTGCTTTTGAGTCTGGCTTATTATATTCTACACACAAGTGGGACTACACTGGATTTGTTTTTCCATATCTGGTTATTTTCATTAATATTAATAGCATCCTGGTTTTTCCATGTTACAAGTGTGAAGATTTCTTCCATTTTTATGACAAAAACAACGAAAAGAAGGAGCAGAGGGAAGAGGAAGGAGGAGAGAAGGAAGAGGAAGAAGAAATCAGGACTAGAGGGAAAACAAGTAGGAGAAGGGTGGATGGAAAGAGGTGAGAGACGAGAGAAGGGGAGAGAAGAACGGAAGAATGGGGAGAGCCAGGGAGGGAAACTGAGGTCATGGCTATGTCATTAGCTTGATTTTGGCAATCATTTTATATTGCTCACACATACACACACATCAGATTTTATGCTGTAGATGTATGGGATTCCATCTTGTCACTGATATCTTAATATCACCCCAAAGTGATATGACATCTAGTGTATTATTGCTCTTAAGCTGGTGCTTCTGTTATGGGAAGTGGACAGGTGTCATGTATAGAACTTCCAAGTCACAACTGAAGAGTATGGGCAGACTCTCAGTAGAATTCTGTTCTATTCTTCCTAGCCAAAACATAACAAACAAAACAAAACCAAACAATTAGGAGAAAAGCAGGTTGAAAAATATGTGTTATCACTTAAGACACAGTACCAATGGAAATTGGTTCTCTTTGCTTCAGCCATTTTGCCTTTACAGATCTGTCCTCCATATGTTCTTCCTAACACTTGCTTATAGCTGTGTTCCTAGTCCTTGCTATGACTGCTGTGTGTGTTTGAGTAGGCCCAGCACACATGCAAAGCCTGCCCTTCTTGTTGCTTACAAATTGAAAGCATTTTTGTGTATGTTGAGAGAGAGACAGAGAGACACAAGACACACACATACACACAAAGTTCATGCATGTATGTGCACCCGTGTGTGTGTGTGTGTATACTCATGTGCACACAGAGACCAAGTAACATTCTCAGTCTTACTCTGCTGAGCCAGGTCTCTCACTAAACTATAAACTAGGGTGTGAGGCAGCAAATCATAGTGATTCTGCATACATCTCTGCCCTTCCCCTCCCCCACTGTGGGAACTGCTGGTGCATGTGAGATGACACCTGGGTTTTTATGTGGATTCTGGGGTTTTGGCCTCAGGTTGTCATGGCTACATAGCCGTGTTCTTCACTGGTAAGACATCTTCCCACCCTTAAGCTTCAAGTTTTGACCATACTTCCCCACTCCTTTTTAAGGTCCGCGTGCCTCTCACGTATTGTCACTGAACACCAGGGCAGTGCACAGGATGGCAGAATAACTTGTGGGAATGCTACACTAGCAGTTGATACCTCTCCACTTAAATCGGTCCTGAGCCCTGCTTCTCTTTAATTAGTCTCATAGGAAAAGGCAAGCAAGATCATGCTGAAAAATGGGCTATTTTTAGAGTTCTCATTATTCTTTTATAATTGTGCCTCTGGTAATTTTTTTATCTTTACCTTGGTAGGGTTTCTAATAAAAACTAGAAACTACTAATGTTTAATTCATTCAGCTTACTCCATGTGCTGGGCAATGCTCATACTCTATGAATGCTCAAGACCTGACCCTTCACCTAGAGGAGACCAAAATCTAAGTGATGGTAGCTGATGTCAATGATAATAATTAATCATAGTAAATTATGATAACCACAGCCATAGCATTATGACTTTGCATTCTATTTATAACCTTTTTCCACATACTAGCCCAACTAGTACTTGCAACTGAATTAAATGGTTGCTGCTTGGAACCATTTTCAAATCAGGATATTGAGGCAAAGAAATCATATTCCATATACTAAGCCACATGATTCCTGTATGGTACAGTTAAAATTTTAAAAAAAAGTCAGGCAGTACAAATCTTGACCTAATGTTTGCTCTCAAGGCACATCTGACATTCTGCTTCATTAAGAAATAAAGCTATGGCGAGATTTTGCAAGGGTTAGGAATGATCTGGGTACAATCTTGTCACTGTCACATTGCATTGGGAACCAGGAACCAAAGATTGCTTCATCAACCCTCCAAATATGAACCAAAGGAGTCCATGCTATTCAACCCTCTGTTATTTTATGTTGACGTCCAAAGGCAGTGTTTGCCCAATGACCAGAACTTCTGTTTCAGTTAAACATACCTTATTATTGACTTTTCTAAGCAACTATTTGCATTTTAAATGACCAAAAAATTGCTGTATGCAATACAACAAGAGAACATTGCACTTTAAATTTTTTTTTTTAAAGGACAACTTTAGTTTAGGAGCAAGGGCTTAAAAAAATTGTGGCACATGGTAGTAGGCATGTGGAATGGGTATCTTTTTATTTCTCACACATTTTCAATTCCAGAAAGAAACGTCTTTATTGGGCAGTAGTTTTGATGGAAAAAGAAAAAACTGAACTTACAGAACTTTTATTTTGCCATGCTATCACTTAATTGGTGTGTGTGTGTGTGTGTGTGCAACCCATTTGAGTTTATTTAACATTTAACAGGATACATACATACACATCCTGTGCACCAAGATATTATCCATATCACTTCCTTTTTCTGATAGGGAAAAGGAAACTGGAAGTGGAAGGCAGGCAGTGTAAAGCAGTGTTTGAGTGATGGCCTCTCCTGCAAGTTCAGTTCTCGCCAACAGTCACCAACCGGGCAGGGCGTTGTCATCATAAATAAGAAAAATCTACCATCTATGTACAATGCTGCCTGTTTGCAGAGGCAGTGGAAGACATAATTTAGGATTTGGGACATTTTTAAGAAGCAAAATCTTTAGTTTGGATCTTTTAGCATTAAACATAAAATACAACAGCTCATGGGAAGATATGACTTCCCTGAGCCAAAAAGGACTCATTTTAGATGACTTTTTTGTATTGATTGCCTTCAAGAAGCTAGTGAATAATTCCAACACCACTGTTTCCTTGTTGTTTATGCATGCTTTTTATTAAATAAATGAAATGCCTTCTAATGGAAGAATCAAAGCAAAATATTTACAGCACAATGTGCTTTATTTATTTATTTATTTACTTACTTACTTACTTTTGACAAGGACCTATGTGGTAGGGAGGTTTTTGTTTTTTTTTTTTTTTTTCCTCCTAGTTCATAAAATTGTTTACAGGAAGCAGTGGGAGGGAGATGAGGGACAACAATTTTTCTTTAGCAGCTGAAGTTTGTCTGAATGGAGTCTGCAATTCCCATGCATGTTTTGTAATGCAGATTTCTTTGAAAATGGTCTTGCTTGTGCACCTTAAATACATTTTAGAATTATTTTACCATGAAATTAGTTTTCTCCGTCATTGGCTTAGTTGAATCCCCCCTCCCCCCTACTTTTTGATCAATGCTGGGACATTAAAGATAAAGCCCTGGCTGCACATGCTATTTTTGGAAGTTCATATCTAAAAATCCATCTCGCAGCTGGCCAGTGTGCTTGGGGAGGCAGGTTGTCACCATCACAGCGGTGAGGCTACTTAGTAGCCTCAGCTTCTCACCCTGAAAGTGGATTTTCCACTTCTCAGCCTCCAGTGGCTCACGTTTATGTAATGATTAACCATTACAAAGAATAAAAGAGTGTAATGGTAGGAAAACTAGCCCAGAACTTGGTTGCAATGCAGCAATCCATGTTTAAACTCTCTGAGACAAATAATTCATGGCTCCAAAATCACACTAAGGAAGTAGGTGTTGGTGATGTTATCTTTGGAGGCTGTTTTATAAGGGTGATAAAATGAGATGTGGCGATGGTGGTGGTAGTGATGGTGGTGGTGGTGATGGAACTAGACATAGGAACTTTAGTTATTGTGATGGAACTAGAAGTGATTACTATGTGTGTTACTGGAGGTGTTAAGGCTAGTTGTGGTGACAGTCGCAGAGATGAGGGGAATTGTTGTAGTGATGGTGGTGATTATGCAAAAGCAATAATACCAGTAATAGGGAGAGATAGCAATGGCACCAAGTATCCCAAGGAGGCTTCAGGAGATGGGGCTTTTGGAACACTTTGCTCCCAATGCCCCAGCCATTTCACAACAGACAGTAAATTTTCTTTCCATTGCTAACATCCTATGTTCTTTAAGATCAGCTAAGAAAACAAGTATCTTGATCAAATAATGCTATAGACATACAGAAGATACTTTAAAGCTAATAAAATTAAGATTTAAGTTACTTGTTTGATACACATTCAATACACCTTGGAAATGAAAGTTGTAAAGGGAGACCAACCCTGTAATTTAATAGTAGTAAGTCTTCCCACCTCACTGTTACACTTTCGAGAATAGGCTCTGTGTCATTGTTAGCTGACACATATTTTTTTATTCCACACTTTGAAATATGAATCTATTACAAAGGATCGTGTTGGTGAGGCATTGGGGATGAATAAGTTAGGAATAGTAATTAGTTTGCAGACATTCCTTTTGAGGATGGCAATGCATTTTCCCTCAAAATCATTTCCTCCCGATCAGTTGGTTTATAATAAGAACAGTTTAGTTTGACTAAATTTGCACATTCTGAATGGACTGTCTTTATCTTCTTGACACATTATTTCCCAATTTCACTGTAGTTCTTCTTCTGCTCATTCATTCCCACAAACGATATCCTCTTCACGATATGTCAGCCCATGACATCTACTCCTCATGTCTAGAATAGGAAACTTTCCTCACCTAAGCAAACAATAGCAAACTAAATTCTTCAGTTGCATCCCAGTCTCCCCCATTCAGCTTCACCTCCTCTGTCAACATTTACTTAGATAGTGCTGAATGAATTGCCCCTTTCTAGTTCCTCACTTATTTCTTTAACCAGTTGTAGTCTTGTTCTTGTCCTAAGAATTCCATTAAAATTTCTCTCAATATTAGCAGTGCTTTGATTTATCAAATCCAAGGTCATTCATCAGACTTCTGTTTTGCCACTTATGTGAAATTTGCTCCTATTGATGACACTGTTCAGAAGACACAATTTATCTGGCCATCCCTCATTACTATCTGACATTTATTCCAAAATGGCTTTTTACACTCCTCCTGCATTGGAACTGCATAGCATTTATGGTTTTTTTGTGCCTTTGGAATTGGTTTAGAGTGTTTCTCATTTATATATCTGTCCATTTCCTTTGCCTCCCTGTTGCCTAGCACATGTATAGCGCATAGTAGACATGAATTTTCCTAATTTCTTTTGTTTCAAGTAATGACAACTTTTTCAAGTGTAAGCAAAAGGAGAATTTACTATTATGACTCAAAATCACATCTTTGGGGCAACAGGCAGCCAGGCCTTGGAGGATTGAGAATTGAAACAGACAGCTGCAGGATCCAGGACAATTTATTTAGGATATACTCTGCCTTCAGGGGTCAAATAACTACCAGCTTCTGTTTCTTTCTATATTTCACCCATGTTTTTCCTTCTACAGACTAGCTTTTCTTTTTTGGTTTTTTTTTTAGGGTGCCATGGGCCACTCAGAGAAGAAAGGGGTCATGAGAGAGGGAGACACTCCTGGCTTCCATTCCACTTAAAATTGCAGGTCTGATTGGCAAACCTTACCCTCATCCACTGTTTTCTTAGGCAATTTAAACACTCAAAGACATTTCTAAGAAACTGACTTTATCCAGAGCCTGCTTCTGTACTTCTCTTATTAACACAGCATGACATATTACCTCTGCCCAAAGAACTGATTTCATCTGAATTTGTTTTCATAATGGAATCTGAGTTGATCATCTTCTTACTATTTTGGTTCAAGAATTAATAGTGAAGTTTAGAGTAAGACATAAGTATTGTGATATTCATCTCCATATAATAAAGCAGCATAATAAACAGAAGCAGGTGCTTTTTCTTCTGGGCTTTGGTGCTATAACAACTGATGCTTGAGCTTGGTTAGGTTTGACGTAGGCAGGCATTTGTTGTTCCTAGTAGAGCCAGAGCTGAAGGTACAGAGGTTGATTGTGGCTTGCTCCTTTTAGGAGTGTGTTGAGCATAAAGTCTTGAAGATGTTGGCTCAGAAGGGGCTAGTGTTACTTCTTCTCACATTTTATTGTTTAAGAAAAAGCCTAGGCTAAATTTAGCCTCAGTGGGGTGGGGCTGCATATATCACCTCCATCTGTTGTAGACTCACGTGAGAATGAGTAATTACTGGGAGTAACAGTCATACTTATTACAGTCTTTAACCAATTACAAGATATCCATGCATTTTTAGCTTTCAAGGTCAAGTTCAAATTCTTAATCTAGGCAGACTAAGAATGCAGTTTTCTCTGGTGAACCTCGCTAGCCTCATTTCTTCCTAATTTCCCCTCATAAATGTAATGTTCTTCCTTGGTGAGACTGAATCTCTATTTAAGATACCATATTGCTTCATATCTTCCTTTGTTGACTCACTTCTTGTTATTTTAGCTGACTTTTATCAATCTTATTTTGCATTTTAAAATGAAGCCCAACAGAGACTTTCTCCTGGCATCTACTGTGTTTTCCCCATGCTCACAGGAAGGCTCCTTTCCACTTCTGAGAATGCTGTACTTCTGCTGGCATCACACTTATTTGTATACACTGTGCTGCTGTTCTAACTTGCCCTTCTAACATGATTGGCAGCTTCTAAAAGGCTGTAGTAATATCTAGTTAACATTCTGTTCTAACAGACAAGAAGCACAGACCCAGGTTATAGGAGGCCGACACTCAAGAGTTGTGAATTAAAGAATATAAAGGGAAGAAAATGCAAGGAAGGAAGAGAAGTAAGATGATAGCAGAGGGTGGTAATCCATGATCTGCAAAATAGTGTGTCCTCTCCCTTACCCAATAAGCTTCAGTTTGGAATATCTTATAATTAACACTTAACTAACACACCCCAAATGGTCAGTCTGCAGCAGTTTTTCACTTATATAGATATTTAGCATGACAAACACATTTTCAGATTGTCCTGTCCTACCTCCTTGTAAATACTTCATGAATTTCTGTAGTGTCTGCTTGAACCTAGGTAAGTTTGATTACACAGAGGGTACTCTGCTCTCATCATTGATGGTTACATTTCAGGTTCAGCTTTGGGCACCCACAGTAGAAAGATAACAAGAAAATGTGACATCAAATGTTATTTGTTCATTTTCTTCTTTAAAAAAAATTAGAGGGTGATGTAGATCACTGAAGTTGAGTTCTTTCATATTCCAGGCTTATATAAAAAGAAGTTTATCTTTATCTGAGCCATTGTGACAGCATACTCTTGGAACCTAGGTGATTGCATGACACATAAGAGTAAATAATTCCTTAAAATGTAGACATCGGCTTTTTTTAAAATGCATGTATGTGCATGTGCTAAAAATAGGTATAGAGTTTGACGCACACCTGATTGCCTCTGAGATGGAATCTGAAGTGTCTGGCATTACAACCTTTCCGGGGGAAGCTTTCTCCTCATCTCACCTCTGTCTCCAGTGGTAGCAGCAGGTTGCTTACAGAGGCAGTGAACAATTACTCAAACTGTGTGCCCTGCTCCTGGCAGGAACTTCTACGTTCTGGCTTTTGCAGATGATAAATGGCATATTTTGTGAAATGTGATTCCTCTGGAATAATGAGTTTGAATCCAGTAAAGGGTCAAGCTTGGTTCCCACTGGACTTCTAGTGGGAGTTAAGAGGTCATGGACTAAGAACTATGAGATCCCCAACATATGAATGATGTACATAAGGAATTCATTGGCTAAGATTCACTGTAAGAGAAAGAATGAAGTTTTCATTTTTATTTTCCAGCATGAACTTCTTTCCATTTATGTGGTTGTACCGAATGGAATAGGAAGAACATGGCCATGTGCTGTAAGTTTGTGTCTTCTCGTGGCCTCGGTGTGAACCTCAAAAGGCTGTAGAAAGCTGCAAAAGTGACTTTCAATATACAATGAACAGTGAAAATCAATGGGAGAAAAATGGCCCAGTTTTGCTTCATTTTTATTTATTTTTATTTTTTTGCTGGTCAATGAATCCTCTTTATTTTATACTCAGTATCCTTCTGATTTTCGTTGGACATGTCTAAATGTTAGTAGTCTGCATTAAGTGTTGTATTGAGACTGACTGCTCCTTTAGTCTGTTATGTGGAGCTGTTATTGGTTAGTTGTGAATGGTGGACAGTGTGGATGAGTTTGGAGAGGAGCTGAGTGCGGCTGAGACAGGCAAGGAAAGAAACACATGTGTTCCTAGGCCCCTGGGGGGGGGGTTCTCTGAGAAGGATGGGTGAGCAATGAGTAAGTGAGCTTAGGGATTGTGCTCAAATGGTATTAGAAACATTAAAAAATGTATGAAGACATATTTCACAGATAAAGCAGAGGTACAAAACTCTCCCAAGCAAGCACTGGCAAATCTATATGAGTCAACTGGTATGTCTTTTGAAGTACATAAAGTTCCTATGTTAATGTTTTTGTGAGAATGAATAAGAAAACCTAGCATTTAGCACATAGTAATACAAGCTTAATAATAATCAGTGAATAATATTTGCTATCTTTAATCATCAGACTAATTGGAAGGCTGACTTGGCTGCGATGAAGGAAAAATAAAAAACCCAGGAAAGATGGCCACTCTGTAATGGTTGCCCCAATGATGCTTGTTCAAATGGGAATTATGCTACACAAAATTATTATCATTCAGATTTATTTCAGTTGTTGCTTTTGAATAACGTCCCAGATGCTTTTCACATTCCTAACATTCAGATGAGAAACTAAGACACAAACCTTTTAGAAAGTGCATAAGATCAAATAAAAGCTAAGTACAATGCTCAGAGAGGAACTAAGAAGGCAGCTGTGTTCACAGATAGATTTTAAAGCTTATTGTTTTATGGAATTGTATTAGACAGAACCAGAAATTTCTCCAAGAGGAAAAGGTGAAGTTAAAGTTTAAAGTACACTCTGCCCTAGCATGACTGATGCTAATTGGTTTTTGTTAATTCTAAATTGGATTTCTAATTCATTTCCTTTCTTCCTTCCTTCCTTCCTTCCTTTCTTCCTTCCTTCCTTCCTTCCTTGCACAGAATCTTGAATGTTTTTGGGTTCTAAATGGATTCAATTCTTTGAGCTATTTATCCTCTTCAGGCTTCTCCTGTTTTGGTTTGGGATCAGGCAGATGAGCAATGGCTCAAGCATGCTTCATGGTCTAAGTAATGCCTTGGAACAAGGAAGTCTGTGCTGACAGAACTCTGGGCATGCTAACCAGCCATGGCAGGTAGCTGACAAGAGCTATTAAAACAGCTCCACAAATCTATGTGTTCCTTAAGGCCTTGAACATTAACGCAAGCAAAATAGTTTAGTTGCTTGGTAATAAAGATGCATGTGTCTTTAAGCCACTTTTCACACATTTTATTTTATTTCCCTAGAAACCTCTGCACTCTCCTCAACCACCTTCAGTCTGTTAAGGTTGCTGTCTAGAAGAACTGGACAAAATATAATCCTAAGAAAATGCTCATTTCCCAGCAACTGGTGGATTACAAAGGCAAAGGCTTCTCAAATGTTTTTCTTTCTTTTGTTGGTGGTATTTAATACTTAATTGGAGACTGAATTCATCATTTAGTCATCATAGGGGAAAAAAAAATCCCAGAAATTATTTCAACATTGTCCTCTGGATAGCAGGGCAGCTCAGCACCACAAACCAAGCAGATGACTGTGGTCATGCACCAAAACAAATTTTCAAGAGGAAATAAAACTTATGCTATTTCACTTACAGTCCTCTAAAATCCTCACATGAGGAAATGGGGGAAGGACAAGAAGAGCCTTGAAAACAGACAATCCAATAAAGCAAACAAAATCAACAAAACCTCACAGTGTTTTCTCTGTTTTCGGACTGCAGTTGTTTGAAACATGTGTCCTCCTGGGGTCTTTGGCAGACATCTTCTCAGATGGTAGATTTGTGCTGGAAGAGAGCAACCACCTGAAAATAAGAGTGAGTTCCACTTTTGCTGAAAGGGACAATATATACCATCATAGCTTGTGAAATCTGTTAAATTTAAGGAATAAACCAGAAATTAACATGATAGAGAGTGTCAATCTTTATTTTTGCTGGGGCCTGGAGACCCCTAGGAGCATTGATAATTAGACTAATTTCTCTTGACAGCCTTTTGAGGTCCCTAGAAATAGCCAGTGGATAGACTGCTGAAGGAGATTGAGAGGAGCTAAGCCTGGAATAATTGCTTGAGACAGTTTAGTACCTGTGGTGACATTATATCCTGTGAATGTTGCCAAGTGTTACTCACTTGGATGGGATATGTATGTGATATACTGGCTTGAATTATAGGGGAGACATATTTGTGCTGTTAATGATAGAAAACTAATTCCCTAATCCCTAAGGAAAAGCTGGTGCAGTGGAGCTGAGGATGACAAGCCTTGATTTGATAGTGTCCTTGGGCCCCTCTAAATAATTCAGATCATTTCACACAGAGGAGGATTCAGAGCAAATTAGGAGGAATTCCATGGAAATTAGAGACACTGAATATTGGGTGTGAGTTTTTGGGAAAGTGTGCTCCTTCTTTCGTATCTTGTGTGTATTGCTTTTCAAAAGCTCATATGTTTTATCGTAACACTGCTCACATATCATTTCCTTCCCCTTTCCTTGTGGGGACACTGAGGCAACAGCTCAGATTGCCCCCAGTTGCTTTCTCTCACACTAAGTAGCACCCAGAACAAGGTAAACATTTGTGCTTCCTGACCAGCATGCTCTCCAGTGTGCTGCTGTGTCACTTTCTTCATTCAGAAGAAAATGTGTCATTAAGGCTAGGAAAAATGGGACAGTGAAAGAAATGAAGGCTATGAAGATGTTGCATTGTGATCAACATACACCTTTAAAAATGAGAACTGCATAAGGAAGTGGGAAGGGGCTGGGAGAGGGGGAGCATGATCAAAATATATTATATGAAAAAATAAATAAAAATGAATGACAACTGCAGTTAACAGATAACAGAAGTTAAAATTCAAGGGTTCTTCATGTGATCTCTGGTTACTTGACAACTGTGAGAAAAGTCCATGTGTGTGCTTGTGTTTGTAGGATAAGGCTCTCTCAGCTTAAGAACTGGTAACCATACACGCCTTTTATGTCTTTGACTGAATCAAGGAGTGACCAATTTCCATGACTAAAATGCTAGTACATGCTAAAAACAAAGTACTGTATTTTCCATTTGTTGCTTACTTTATTAAAGGCAGAAAAAAAAATCTAAAAACAAAATAGGACAAAAGTTTCTGTTTGAGTATCAAGAAGGCCAAATTACCAAGAAAGAGGACTAACATTTCCTATAAATAATTTTATCCTAATTAGGTATTGCCAGTAGTTTGTAACTAATTAATGTTTGCTTCGAGGGGAGAAAAAGCACCTAGCTTAGAGCCTGAGGCTCAGAGCAGTGGGTGCCTAGTTGATGTGTATTGAATGTATAACTGATGTGACCATTTGTGGACTTAGAATTAAGACTTTGTATTGTAAATGAGGATAGATTGCTTGTTTGATTGTGTTCATTAGCTGCCTCCAGATATGAAAAGGGAAATGTGAAGAGAAGGGATTTTAGAATGACAAGGACATAGAGAAGAAAAGGTATGCTGGAGTAAACTGTATGTGTTTTGAGAAATACAAAGATGAGGAGATCAGAGGAGGATGACAGGTGCTGAAGAGTAGCCTGTTAACCCCCACAGTTCCCACACTCATCTCCATTCTAACTGGTTACTCTCATGTGAATGAAATATGTCCTCACTTCCAAGTAAGTGTACTTTCATCACTACCATTGGGCTAGTTCTCATGTGATTGATAGTAATTAGCATGATGCTATATTACCATGGATACCATGCACTTTATGTTTCTTACCCTGAGCTGGTTTCACATTTACAACTCCAATGTTTTCCACAACCCTATAAAGTAGAGGTTTTGACATGGGAATTGATTAGCTTACTTGCCTATGGTAAGACAATTTTCAGCTATAGAGGGAAATTTCATGCAGATTTATTAGATTTGTAAGTTCTTTCTCTTTCCTCTTGTGTTATACCTTCAAAATATCAAGGAAGGAAAGTCATGGATAAGGCATGTGGCACTCACCATTTATCTCTCTACCCATCCATCCATCCATCTGTCCATCCATCCATCCCCATCCATCTGTCCACCCTTCCCACACTAATCCATCCACCCACCTACTTATTCACCCATCCATCATCTCATTCATTCCCTGTCCATTCATCTACCCACACACACTCATCCTTCCACCCATCCATCCATCCATTCCCCATCTATCAACTCACCTACCAACCAACCCTTTCATTTATTCAACAGTTATCAGAAGTCCACTCTATGCAAGGCCAGAATATGGAGTAAGGGATAGAAAATAATCCCTGTATCAAGAATGTCTTCTTAGCTGGGATGATTATGTATTCCAAATTAGTGGCCATTAAGGGAAGTATTTAGAGGTTGGCCAGAAGGATACAATTCACCATGAGTAAGTCCAGAAAGCAGCTCTGTACCCAAACAGGTTTTGAAGGAGTCATCCTGGCAATATTAGTCATGATTAGACAACAATATTATGGAGGAGAAGGTAATCAGTCTATTCTTTAGAGTTCCAGGAAAAACCGCATACTTACAATAATTAAGTGCATAGGTGGATGCATCAAGAGACAAGAATAGCAAGGTAGACAAAAGCTCCATTTTGTAGGCCTGAAAGTCTATAAGAAGATTTTACGTTTGATACTTAGTGTAATGGAAAACCATTGAGTAGATTTAGATTAATAAAATTCTTGGTTTTAAACTTTAGAGTTCTAATGAACAGAATGGAGTAAGATCACAGGTAGACAGCTCAGTTCCATAGGTTCAAGTAAGGATTAGTAAGACAGTGACAATGATTAGCATTGGATAGACTTAAAAAAATAGGTGACATATAAGGTAAAGAATGTGGTTATTGATGATACAAACAGCAGACAATGTTAGTTTCAGCTAAGTTACTTTGTTATAAAAATTAAGACTCAAGTATCTGTTGTTGTATGAAGTTTCTGACCTGTCCTTTTCAGCCTGGTGCTGTGGCCCAGACCTGCAGACTCGCAGTCCCTCAGAGACACACAGATGCTTACATCGATTTTATGCTGATTGGCCTAGGGCCCAGGCACATAACTTGCTAACTCCTTCATCTTAATTCAACCCATGATTCTTATCCTGTTCAGCCATGTGGCTCAGTACCTTTTCTTACAGCAGCATTTCAGCTTCTTTCTTCTACTTCTGCTGACAACTTATGTATTTCTCTCTGGCATCTCTGCTCTGCTCTTTCTATTCCCAGAGTTTTCCCAGTCTGGTAATTCCTTCCACACTTCCTGTCTGCCTTTAGCCAATAGCATTTTTTAAAAACTAGTAGGCAGGACAATTATTTACAATGTAATAACATAATCCCACTATAAACTGTAGCTTAAGATGAACTGTTTTTTTCATACAGGGTTCACTGGTGGTCTAGTTCAATAATGCAGTCACTTCAACCTTGTGTTGCCTTCTTCTCTACTAGAAGTGACCTTCTGTGATCAGCACACACTAAAAGTGGTTGTCTATGGAACTCCTGCCCTCTCTACAAATAACCCACTGTATTCTGCTCCCATGACATTGACTAGAACTAGTCATCTAGTCATGTGGGTCTGCCCAATTCCAGAAAGGATGAGTTCTGTCTTCAGTATGTGAAATATGGGAAACATTCCACATACTAGAAAATGTTAATGTTACCTACCATAGGACTAGCAAGCTGTCATTTACAATGGTGTGTGTGTGTGTGTGTGTGTGTGTGTGTGTGTGTGTGTGTGTGTGTGAATAGTGGACCCAATGACTAAGTTGCAGACTGGTCACTCATGAGTTGAGGATATATCTATTGTATAGTGGTTTTCATTAATCTGTCTTGACAACAACATTGAGCTTTTCTGGTGTCCGCATGTCACTTTTTTAGCTTCTCTCCACTTGGCACTCTTTGGCCCTGATGTCTATCTTTTGTCATTTAATAGCAGTCTTTATTAAGAAAGTAAATTTTTTTGGTGGAAATTCAGTGTGGTTTTGGGAAGTGGCCAGCTAGAAATTCTTAGTCAATGTGTGAACTACCCCAGGTGGCAAGTTTACTTGAAGGTTGTGCCAATGTGCCAATGTGAAGAAATGTTTAGATTTACTTGAAAATGGCCATCTATGTAAAGAGAAATGAAAGGGTAGATGAGATGGTTTGGTTGATAAAGGTGCTTGCAACCAAACCTGGGGACCTGAGTTCAATCCGTGGAGCTTACTTCTTGGAAGGAGAGAACCTGCCCATGCAAGTTGACCTCTGACTTCCACATATTGCTTTTGCATTTGTTCAACTGCTCACAATAAATCAATAAACGCTGAGTTTTTTTAAAAAGAGAACTGAAGTGGATGAGATATTCTTTGTTAAGATTTATTCAAAATGAAAATATCGAATTATATAAAAAAGATATCCATCTAAATATTCAGTTCTTTAGTTTTATAACAAAGAATTAAGGATGTTGATAGGAATGGAAAAATTTTCAATCCCTCTGTATATTATATGCAAGATATGAGGGGACCAGCAAATACATCAGAGTATTCTTAGATATCAATAAAATAATTTTTAGAAAGAACTATTTGAAATCAAAGAGGGCTTGGAAATCAAAGAGCCCTGGAATCTTTATCATGGTTATCAAGAGACAGTAAGTGAGAAATGTTAACACTATATTGATTTAAACAAAGCACTCATCTATCAGCATTGTATCTGCCTTTTCCTCTTATGTAAAAGGAGAAGGAAATGGTTTATTCTTTCTAGAAAGAGACCAACATCCATTTTGCTCTTGTGTCAGTCGGCAATAGGATGGCATTAAACATGGTGGAGTGAGTGAAGAGAAACTGAAGGTTTCCCCATCTTCAGAGCATCGCTGATAAGGAGACGGGGAGAAGAGAGAGTGACTGGGAGGGGCACAAGAGGGAAGGGAGTTTAAACAACGGGATACATGGATAAAAAAAATGAGACTCTATTCATTCAAAAAATAAAGACTTACAGCAACAGTAGTTCCCTCAGCGCGTGGAGCGTTTTTGTTGCTTCCCCTGTATGATCTGCCCACAGCACACGCAGGACCATCCTGTGACTCCACTGACCAGTTAGTTCTGGGACTTCAGACGGATGCAAAACCTGAGGTGGTGACAAAGAAAAGAAAAAGAAGAATCACGTATGATCCAGGTCTGCCTGTGTGTGAGCAGTGCTGCAGGAACTAGCAGCACCATGTGAGGAACTCTGAAAGGAAACTAATTACTTCCCATTTTCTTCTTCTGTGGCCAGGCACAGCCCCGCCCTCTCAACTGATTTCAAATAGTTCTTTTTGAATTGTTTTATTGGTATCTAAGATAGAATGCTCTGATGTATTTGCTTCTTTTTTTCATCCTTTGTTCTGTCTGGGTCCTGCCCGCCTCTGTGCTCCTCACAACATACTCACGACCTTGCTCACCACCCTCTGTGGTTCATCAGCTCCAAAAGTAAGAGGCTGTAAGGGGCAGGATAAAAGCCTCTGAAGGTCTAGACAAAGCCCTGTATTCTCTTTACACTTAGGTCCTCAAGTGTGTCAGTCACAGCTTCATGTGCTGTAGAAACTTTATAAATATTCTTATTAATACTAACAGAAGGGTTGCCTATTTCTGCAGCAGTGTGATATTTACTACTTACCTATGACATTGCTATTCAGGGTCCTTTCCCCAGGGGCAGGCAAGGGCTCATTATTTTGGTCTGTCAATCTATTTTCTTTGTCAGGTCTCCCAGAGGAGACTGTTTGAGAAAGTGGTTATGATACTGAGATCATTAGCTTTCAAATCTGCCTTCTTGAAGCCAAACAGAATCTCTAGCCAGTTCGTGTGATAATAATTTACACTCTCTTTTGAGTCACATTCTCTAAATCTTTTCTAGAAAACTCAATTCTGGTATAGTATTTTCTGCCTTATAGGACTGTTGTTAGATGCCCATAACAATCAAATGACTAGATTAAAGTCATTTCCTGATAGAGACACCTTCATCTGTCTAGATCCTGACTTTCCATAAAGTCCATACAGAATACCCTTTCCTTGCTTCATGTTCAGCCAAACATTAAATATAACTAAGTATGTAAAAGAGTTATCTGTAGGAAAGTATAAAAACCAGAAAAAATAGTTAGTGTAGCTGAAGTTTCTGGCTCATCCAGCCCGGCCTAGGCATGAGGTTTGGACCAACAGTCCTGCAGCCGCTTGGTCCCAAATAATCACACAAAGGCCTTTATTAGTTACCAACTGTTTAGCCTATGGCTCAGGCTCATTACCAACTAGCTGTTACAACTTAAATCAGTCTATTTTTATAAATCTATAGTATTGCCACATGGCTTGTGGCTTACCTGTACTTTTACATCTTGTTTCTTGGGGCAGCTGGATTGTCTTTCTTTTTGACTCTGCCCTTCTCTGTCTTTATCTCTGCTTGTATTTCCTGCCCACCTCTAATTTGCCTTGCCATATTCCAAAACAGTCCCTTTATTAGCCAATTGTAATAAAGCATTCTCACAGCATACAGAAAGATATCCCACATCAGAATAGTCTGTATACATGTGTTCTAGTTCCTATAGATATTATAAATAAAGATAACTCAAGGGAAAGTTAAATGTAAACTCTTTAAGTTATTCTTATGACATTATTGATAACTTTTTATGACTTTGTTATGTCTCAATAAATGGCTATTTCAATGTGTTACATATTTAAATAAGCTTTTAATTTACCAGCAGATTGAATAATGAGCAATACTTATTTAGCAATTACAGTGTCCTGGATACTAGGTGATGAGATTAATGCTGACATAATAAAGGGATGGGGTCATCTGTTGCCCAAGTGGATAAGAGATGGGTTGAGGCTGGGGATGACCTTGAATTCTAGATCAACCTGCTCTCACCTCTGAAGTATTTGGGATTATAGACCTGTATAACCACCACCCAGATATAAAGGTACTGGGGAGTCAAATTTAGGGCCTTTGGTGTGCTAGGCCAGTGCTCTACCCCTGGAGCTATATTCTCAGTCTGAAGAGTAAATAGGAATTACTTGGATAAAAGGTAGAGTTTATGTTCCACTAAAAGAGAAAAACATGTGCATAAACTCAGTGGTGGGAAGAAAATGACACTTTTCCTAATTTGAAAATGAGAGAATACATTTAGAACTCAGAATAAGAAGGCAATGTGTTGGGATGAGACTGGATAGGCAACACCACAGATTATTAAAGTTATGTACATCAAAATAACTAAGGAATTTAAATAAATAGGGCAATAATATCAGGATTCTAATTAGAGCAAAATGTTTAGCTTGATTGTAAAGAAGGAATTTATAATGATTTTACAATTAAGATATTGAGAAATTTGAGATTTTGGCTTTTATAAATTTTGTAGCTCACCGTTATGTTATCACACATTACATTAGATTAGTATAAGTCTTTGTGGGTAATCTGACTCATTTAACAGGTAAGCTCTTATCACAAAAGATAATTTTTCTCTCATAGAGATTGGTATATCAAAATAGTCTTAATTTTTAGAGCATCGTTGACTTGTGGGAAAACTGAGCAGAAAGTACATTAATGGTCTTGAACTCTACCTCATATTTACACAAAACTCTTCCCCCAACAGTGTAGTATAATTGTTCTAATTCTTATTAACCTATATTGACACATTGTTAGCATCCCAATATTTATGAGGTACTTGGGATTTCTTCTTGGTAGTGGACATCTTGAAGGCTTTTTCATGACATGGCATGCTGATGTGATGGGAAATATGAAGCTGTGAATGTGCACTCATTACCTTTTAAGATTAGCCTGATTTTTATTTTTAGAAAACATTTTGTGATTAAATTTCACCTCTATTATGCTATCCTTTAAAAGCAAACAATCTTGAATTCCAACAGGGACTGATGTTCCCTAGTACCCTGACATCAAAAGAACCTTCTGGAGGATACAGAGTGCATAACTCACTGAGACACTCACATACACTATGAGCAACATGCTCATGTAAAATATTAGACATTAAATTGCAAAAGCCTGTTGGAAAATAATATTTTAAGATATAGTACTTTTTTCATGTTGTATTTGTTCAATCCTGTGAGATTGTGTTACTATGCCTATATAAAACACCTGATGGTCTAATAAAGAACTGAATAGCAAATAGCAAAGTAGGAGAAAGGATAGGCTAGACTAGCAGGTAGAGAGAATATGGAAAAGGAGAAAACTGGGAGGAGGAAAGAGAAAGAAGTAGCAGCTAGAGAAAGAGGAAGACTTGGGGGCTAGCCGTCCAGCTACACTGAAAGCCTCAGTGTAAGAAACAAAAACAGGTATACAGGAATAGAGAAGGAAAATTCCAGAGGCAAAATGTAGATGGGATAAGTTAAAAGCTGGTAAGAAACAAGCAGGCATTTATAATTAAGAATAAGCTTCCATGTAATTTATTTCAGAGCTGGGTGGCAGCCCGTGCCCCCCCCCCCCGCAAAAGAGTAAAAACAACCAACATTTTAGTATTCCAACAAAGGCCATGTTTGGTGTTTCTATACCATGACTTCTAATATCTTTCCTGATTGTAATCAATGCTGGAACAGAGAGGAGCAGAAGAGAATGAGATCCTGTTCATATTCATGCTGTGTATGTTTGTTTCATGATCCCCTTTCAACCTGAGTTTGAGCATGATTGCAGGAATCCTCCAGCTGGCTGTGTGCACACTGGAGATGCAGCCATGCTTAGTGTTTTCCATTTTATTGAATTATGTTCAAAATGTGAGGCTGGTTGTGCCCATCCATCACTATGAACAGAAACAGCTGTGTTCTGCCCTCAAGTGTCAAGTGTGAGTGGTCAGCCACATTACAGAAAAATTACCTCACATTTGGCAGGAAAAAAATGATTTACCTGAACAAATCCACAGAAACTATAAGCTTTCTGGACAGGAGGTGGATGGTTTTCATTCTAAATTGCTAATTTTTATTGTACTTGGAATGATTTTTTTTCTTTCTTTTCTCTTCTTTTGGCTTCCTCTCTTTGGATATGCATCGGCCTGCTGGACTTGACGTTTGTCCCATATCTCAGGTCAGTAATGGTGATTTTCCTGTTTATGTTTTGTCCTGTGATGAAGTGACATCTGGCTATAAACATTAATTATATGTAGCTGAGAATTCACAACTCAGCTTGAAAACAGATCCCTCTTAGGATATCTCTAAAATGAAAGCTTTAAATTATTGATGGCACACACTAGACAGTTATTTAAATCATGTGTTTGTTGATATTTGTATACAAAGGCACTTTAGTAAGAGAAATGAGTTCTCAAAACTTTGTCTGTAAATTGATTCATTGTTCCCCATTGGCTAATGTCTAACTTCTGATTGAATGGGAATTCTGCCTCACGTTTTAAAATGATGAATTCTAGCTACTTCTCTGTCAAGTGGTTGATTATTTATAAAGATTAGAAAAATGAATGTCGTAGGTAGAGCTAGTCCATGAAAACTTTTGTCAATCAAATAATCACTTTGTTGATGGAAGATCAGAAGTGCTCCTAAGGTACTCTTTCTTCTTGAAGTAGAACACATGTGTAAAATGGTATTTTTTGGTTACTTTAAACTCCTCCATTTGTTTGATCTTATGTTTCTTCCATCTAGGCGTGATTTATAGGGGCTACCCTAAAATTTGGGGGAAAGTAGATTCTTTTTAAGGGTGGATGCACAATAATAATGCAGTCATGTGTAATTTAGTGATGAAAATGAATTCCGAGAAATGCAATTTTGAAGAATTTCACCATAGCACAAACAACATGGGTGTAGTACTCAAACAATGTAAGATACTAACCATATCACAGTAATATATTGTAGGCTGTAACAGTGCAAAATGTTGTTAGATTGCTTGGGATTATGTATATATAATAGTTTGTAACTTACTGACTAAGAATGTATATAGCAGTATACACCATGTTTAGAAATATGTTTACTTACCTTGGCTTTCTGAGACCCCAGCATGACTCAGCCTCCATATGTAGCCAAGATGATGTTGAACGCCTCATCTTCCTGCATTACCCTCCTGAAATTTAGTGTTATAGGCACACTGTACCAGGACAGCATAAAAGAGAATTCTCAGTAATATGTATGAGGAAGAAGAAATAATATTACAGTGGATGTGTTAACTAAAGGTTCTTAGAGATTCTCCAAGAGATATCTTTACATTATTGACACAAGAGGCAATACTATTCTAGTTTCTATTAGCTTTTGTCCCTAAAGAAGCAGCCTTTGGAGTTATGATTTGATTTTATATCTTTAGCTTTTGCCCAGGCTTTTTATAGCAAAATTAATACTTTAAGGATGAACTATAGTTAGTAAATTGCTCTTCATTTTAATTGGTAGCTCTTAATTCATCAAGACACATAATAAACCCATAATATGTTATTCTAGGAATACTTTTCTAAATATAAACATCATTTTTTTCTCAAATTAGTAAAAGATAAAACAAAACACTTTCTATTTCTGGGTACTGAAAAAATTAAATCTTGTGTATAACTATAGTGATTCTCACCCTAATTTCTGCAGAAAGTTTCTTCTCTAATATTTTTCTCTTTTCTAAAAATCAAACTGAAGAAACCCCATCATTTTCCATAGCATACCTGGTATATGCTAAGATTTTGTGTCTATTTTCCTAGACAAGTTTGTAAGTGGAAACTAATATTTTATTCTCAGTCCCTCTCTCTACTCTACCCCCCCCCCATCCACATCTCCACTGTTTCTTTCTGGAAGAGTGTGGGCCTCTCGTGGATATCAACCAAATATGACATTTCAAGTCACAGTAAGGCTAGGCACTTCTCAAATTAAGGCTGGGTAAAGCAACCAAGTATGAGGAAAAGGATCCTAAAAGCAGGTAACAGAGTCTGAGACAGCCTCTGCTCCTACTGTTAGGAGTTCCACAAGAAACCCAAGCTACACAACTATGACATATGTGTAGATGGCCTATGTCAGTCACATACAAGCTCCCTGGTTTTTAGTTTAGTTTCTGTAAGCCTTTACGAGCCCACCCAGGTTAGTTGATTCTGTGGAGTTCCTTGTGATATTCTTGACCCCTCTGGCTCCTACAATTTTTCTCCCCCTCTTCTTTAGATTCTCACAGCCGAACTGTTGGCAGTTACTCTCTGCATCTGTGTCCTTCAGCTGCTGGATGAAGCCTCTCTGATGACAACTGGGCAAGGCACCCGTTTATGAGTCGAGCAGAATAGCATTTGGAATCATTTCAATGACTTTTATTTTCCAGTCATGTTTGGTTCTATCCTATGTCTCTTGGCTACCCAGCCTCTGGGCTCTGGCCCTTCAGGAGGGTCAGGGGTGAGATTTCTCTTGTGGTATGAGTCTCCAGAAGGACCTTCCATAATTTCTGTGTCAGCTTTACCCAAGCACCACTTGTAGATAAGACAAATTGTAGGTCAAAGGTTTTGTGGCTGGGTTGGTGTCTCAATTTCTCCACAGGAAGTCTTGCCTGCTGACAGGAGATGGCCAGTTCAGGCTCTGTCCTCCCCATTGCTAGGAGTCTTAGCTAGGCAACTAACATTAATGTAAATCACAGTAACAACTAATATTCTTTGAAGGTTTGTAGGCACTGGTGTCAGAACTTTTGGTATGTATAATATGTACACACGCTTTCCCCTCTCCTTCCTCTTCATGTCTCCCTTTTCCCTGTCATGCTCTATTTTCTTGCTCTCCTTCTAGTCTTCTGGAGTTTGTTCTCTTGAGGCGTGTTCCCACTGTGTAACTCTAGCTGGCTTAGAGCTCACTATGTAGTCAGACTGTATTCCAGTCGGTCTTTGTTCTCTTTTCCACTCTTCATTCATGTCCCTCCCATGTGCAGAAGGAAATTATTCATACAGGACCGAGTAGCACCATGTAGTCCTTCTTCTTGCCCTTAATTCTCAGGCTTCCTTGTCGTATTAGAGAAGCCTGCAGCTATATTAAGTAACTTTTCACATGGGATTGCATTCTATTTTCTCTAGAGTTACTTCTTTGTATGATATAAGAAATAGTTATAGACAAAGACACAAGTAATTAGAGTTAGAATCTTCAAGCAATTTTGGATTTAACAGTAGCTAAATAAAATTCAGTGGGAAAGCATCAATAAGCTAAATCATACCCAAGACCTGAATTCTATAATTGCTTTGTTTAGGACATATAGAAAAAGAAAAGTATGTGTTATATATTTTTAAAATTTATTTATTGCAATTATAGAATAAGTGTAGGTATTGAGAATGTACTGAGGGATGATGCTGGTTTGAAAAAGTAGCAGTTATAGGTCCTTCAAGGTGCACGGCTTCACTAACCCTGAGTAGTTAGCTAGGTTCTAGCACAGGAATGATTTCTTGCTGAGAGGGCTTTAAGTCTAACTAGAAGCTGCTAGTTCCCACTAAGGCATGTGTACCACTACTGCACCTGTAGGGTTATTGTGCAATGCTGGCTTTTGTGGCTCCCAGGTGTTCTCATGGTAGAATACCAAAGAAGAAAGTACAGCATGAGAACACTCACATAAACCTCAGAAAATGAACTGTGTTTGAAGGGTCATAAGGAATAAGATATTCAACCATAAACAAATTATTTTCAATATCCTTTTAAGGGTCATAAATAAAAATAAATGTGAAGGGCTGAATGTTAGCGGCATTAGGATTATTAAAATGAAAACAGTGTTATAATGTTGAAAGATTTATGAGATGACTATTTTGCATTGACCAGAATGAAAATGCATTTAAAATATTAATATGTATGTTACAGTGTTGAAAATGGTTAGGATATTTAAATGACATGGCTATGGACCCCATCTTCCCAAATAGAAACAATTGCATTTCATGGTCATGATGTCACTTGAGAGGAATATTTTATTAGAATGCCTGCATCATCTGGTCCAAAGATAGAGTGTCCTAGAATAACCACAAAGTGGCAATGCATTAAATATAGGTCTCTTCACAGCATTTGCCGGGTAGTAGGCAGACTTGTTGATAACCTCACATCCAGTTTCTATTATTGCATGAACACCATAGGCTATGAAGCCTCTAGTCTTTGAGCATATTGTGTTATTGGCTGTTTCTGCAGTCAACATTGAACTACATCTGGGTAGCCTGAGTGAGCCCATGTTAACCATCAAAGAACCCTTAGTTTTACCCAATATTCAGGATTCACAATTGTTTCCAAGCCATTTTGAATGTTTACAATGATGAACTCTTTGATAAGCATGCTGGGGATCACAGGGTATTAAGTTAATTTTTAACATAAATTGCCTTCTTGGGCAAGTTCCAAAGAAGACTCAGATTCATTTCAATATCAAACTTTAATTCAGTTCCACAGGGACTACATTTAGTTGAAGACATTACCCCATTTTATTTTTGCTATCACATTTTGCAATGCAAAAAAATAAAAATAAAGGTGTTTTAGTATCTGAGTAAGAGAACTACCAAGCTGGGATGCAAAGACCAGCCGTGAGACTCTTGAGTGGAGCATGGTGAACACAAGACTGAAGGGGAAAAGGAAATCATGAGTGGGGTGACACATAGGAGCTATGGGACCCTGGGGAGGAGCTCAGTGGGGAAATAAAACACCATGACTGCCCCTGCCGGCAGTTCCAGGGATAGCAGGACAGCATCCTGGCCCACAGCTCTAGGGAACTCCTCTGAGAAAATTCTCTGGGCTTTATAACTTGCCCCAGTGCTTCTCAACTGGCTTCTTCTGGAGTGGGAGATACAGAATGGTACTCAAGAGGTTGAGATACAGATTTTTCCTAAACTCTCCCTCACATCATTACCCTTCACAGGGACCCAGGGAATTTAGCTTTTCAAGCCTTGGCTTGCCCTCATATCTTTTCCATGATGAAAATCCAAGCAGAAGTGTAGGAGGTTCTGAGATGTCAGCAAGCCACCCAAAGCAGCCTTTGGCATCCACTCCTGTCTATGCAGGCAGCACATAGATACAGAACAAAGAATATTTTCTACCTTCAGGGCTGCCAGTCCTTAAAGATATGGTATAATAAAATGGACTGTTAGATATGAAAAAAAATTAAAGGTGGCAAAGGTGAATAGTCTTTGAAAAAAAGAATTTCTGCCAAGAGCCACATGCATAATATCTGGTCTTTCTTCCTACTGTCGATGGGAAGTCCCAGGGACTCTGGGACCCGTCTCATATAGCCATCTATGAAAGAGCAGAGAAGGTAGGGGGAGGTGTTGTCTCCAATGTGCCTAAAGAGTCATGATGAAACATTATGTTAGCCTTAGGAGTAAAGCATCTGGAAACACACAAGTACATGAGACTTTCAGAGGAACATGATGAGGAAGGCTTCCCACTGTCTGTGCTGAAATCTGACAGTGTCAGTAAAAGCAGTCATGTCTTGAGGTTGCATATGGATCCACAAGGTCAAGTTCTAGTGATAAACTATATCCTATCAGCTAATTTTCCACTAGACAACATGTGTAAACATAATCTCCTTTATACTCAGTTATCAGCTAAACCCTTCAGTGAAGCCATGGTCAGGCATATAAGTTGTGGTTTGAGAATATGATATCCTTCCAAAAGGCTCATCTATTGAAATCTGGATTCCAAGCTGGTGCTGTGAGTTTGGGAAGTGCTGGAAATTTTAGGAGGTGGAGCCTAGTGGAGGAATCTGGTCACTGGAGTGCCTTTGGGCTATATCTTGCCACAGACCTTTGCCTATATTCCTGCTCTGTTCTTCCTGTCAGACATCAGCTTCTACCACATGCTCTCATCACTATGAGATCCTGCTTCAGCATGGACTCAGAATCAACACAGTCAAGGACCTTTGAAACTGTGAGATAATATAAATAATTTTTCCTTTTTGTAGTGGTTTTTATTGAATATTTGGTCACACTGAAAGAAATGTCTCAATAATTCTTTCCACGTAAACAACTTACAAGAACATACATTCATACATCTAACATTTCACAAGGATATGTTTCCTCAGAACATCTTCCCAATACCTTAGGATTTATCTAAGTAATAGGTTTGTTTGTTTGTTTGTTGTCTTTCTCCTGTGTCTCTACTTCTTTCCAGATTATTTGGTGCATGGTTAGTCCTGCCTGGCATATAAAGCTAATTGAGTTCAACTAAATTGAATCTTCTTTATTTCTTTTTCTTTCCCAGCACTGAAAAATCTCTCTATTGTCTAATGATCCCATGTGGAAAATCCTGTGTTCTTTTTCTGTTTCCCATGTCTGTAGTATGTGGTTCACAGATGCTTCATGTTCTGTTAGTCGCCAACATGCATACCAAATAAACATTTGTTTCTGTTTGATTGTCTACTATTGCAAAAGATGGCTACTATCTTTTTCTTTTTTTCTTCTTTTCTTATTATTATGAATAAAGAAGTCACATTTTCTATCCCTGTATATCCTTATTCAAGGTCCCTTCCCCCTCCCACCACATCAGGTCATTCTCTCTGCTCCACATCTACTATCTTTTTCTTATGTATATGGGTGTTTTCTTAACATGTATGACTGTGCACTGTGTACGTGAAGTGCCTGTGGAAATCATAAAAGGACACTGTGTCCTCTGGAACTGGAAATGGTTGTGAGACAGGATATTAGTGGTGGGAATCAAACCTGGGTCCCCTGGAAGAGCATCCAGTGCTCTTAACCACTGAGACATTTCTCTTGTGCAATATAGCTACTGTTCCTTTATGCTCCTGACTCTCCCTGGTAGGCACCATTGTCATCAGTGACCACTCAGCTCTGATTTTTTAAGTATATATGAATTAGTAAAACTGGGAGATGTTGCTGAAATGAAGTGGGTAGATCTGTTTGAACGCACTTTAGGTGTTGTTAGTTCAACCTATAAAGGATGATGTAATGATTCTAGAAGCTACTATATTTATCTTTTGCAAGGGTGTTATACTACTTTCCTTGTTATAGTCTAACAAGAAGCCATTCAGGATGGGATCTTTGGCTTACAGTTCACAAGACCTAGTTTATCATGCTGAGGAAGACATATCAGCAGGACTAGGAGGCTCACAGTAGGAAACTAAGAGCAGGTAAGAGGAAAGACGGGTATTAAACCTCCAGTTTTGCCCGGTTCTATATCAGCACCATCAGCTGGTGCTCAAATTCATGAGCCTATGAGAGACACTTTATATTTAAAGCAGAGTCATCACATATATTTTAGAGGAAAAACCCCAACTTCCTTCTTCTTTCTCACCTGTGGACTATGGGTAGACAAGGTTACTTAGGCTGTTGTTCTGCTGGGAACCACCACTAAACGTAAGCTCCCAGGTTACAGGTGCTCTGCTTACATCCCTAGTCTCCAGGTTCTAGGACTGACCGAACACTTTTCCTGCTTTTGCTATGAACTCTTTCTTCAGTAGCTGGAAAGACTTTCAGATCTTCTAGCCAACAATGGAGAGCCTGGCATGGCACCTAATTTCAACAATGTTCTATTAAGGAACATGGTCCAGGTTTTTTGTTTTGGTTTGGTTTTTGCTCTTTCTGTGTGACTGAGGCTACTGTGCAGTTCTACTGTGCTGAAGGCATACCTTTTTGCTTGCATGACCTGATCCTGTATGAGGGTGCATATCCTTAAACTCTTCCTTGGTAGGTTTAGTGCCATGCCCTTCTGGGAAGTCCACATCTCTTACTTCCTTGTAGAGGGTTAGTTATATACAGCATCTTCATAAACATACTTTGTCTCAAAGTGTGGTGAACATTTTTTTTTAACATGGACATTTTATTTTCTTGAAGAATGGCACTTACTGAGATGCTAGTACATTTATATGAGTTTTTGAGTTTGAAATTCTCTGTGACTTTTAAACACAAATAAAAATTGATTTGAATCTTCTTCTATACTGACAGGAAGTATAGCTGCTTCCTCGTGAAAATCCTTCCTCTCTGAAAATGTCAGGGAACAGGAGGGGTTTCTGTGCTCCAAACAGGGGCTTTGAGGTCAGTGCAGTCCCCGGAGAGGAGCAGCAGCTGCCATTGCTTGCTTGTGGATGCCAAGTTGGGTGGTTGTTGACAAAATCATGCCCCCCACTCTGACAGATGCTACTAAGTTATGTCTCCATGCTGGCCATGGGCACACTGCCAGTGTTGACTTTTGAGTGAGGACAATTTGGATGTCTCAGGCCCTGCTCTGGAAAGGTCAATCTACCTGACTTCTCAAGGTCATGATTCTTCTTCAGTTCAGGGAGGCTCTTTTTAAAACTGGATCCACTGTTTCCCATGTGTTTTTGGACACATACCCACAGACTGGTCAAATTGTCCTCCCTCCCTCCCTCCCCCTTCCTCTCTCACTCTCTCTCCATACATACATATATATATGTATATATATACACATACAACACACACTTATATATGTATATATATAATTAAAAAATTGATCATTTAGAAGAAGGTTATATAAATGACTATAGACATTTTCAGCATTTTCAGATTTTATTCAAGGATTACAAATGAAAGATTTTGCATATATGTATGCTTATATATGTGCATATTCATGTGTGTACAATGCATGTGCATACTTATGTTTATGTATAACCTTGTGTGCTGCCCATTGGGTACTTTGCTTTTTAAGACAAGGTCTCTTTGCCTTAGGGCTTATGTATGTATCTAATTATGTATTATGTATGTATCTAATTAAGCTGAGCTGGTCTGCCAGCACTGGGATTACAGGCTGCATCACCCTGCCTGGATGCACACAGGTCCTCATGTTTGCATGGCAAGCATGTAACATGCTATCTCTCTGCCTCTTCAAATGAATCCAACACCTCTTTCAATGTAACTTCAGAAAAACTGCAAGTCAAACCTTAAACAGAGCACTTTGTTACACACACACACACACACACACACACACACACTCATATCATTTGGGCTTAGTATGTTTAATGGGCTTTAAAAAGACCCATAATTGCAGCTAAAATTGTAACTATTTTTCCAGGTCATTGTTATTTTCTCTGTGACAATATATACCATGATGTGGGCCACCTTCAATGTCCTGTTGGGATTCTTTGGTTCACATCAGTTTGTGTTACCCTCTTAAGCTTTAGTTATGATAAAAATATAAGATATTCTAATGTATGTACTGTTTTCTCTATAATAAAATATTAAATATGTGAGGATACTGCTTTGCTGAAAGAGCTCTAAAAATGATGCTTGCTATTTCATTTTTTTACTTTTTGGTGATGTGTTTTTAACTTCAAATGATTCATGCTGGAGATCAGAGTAGTAGAATGAAAAAAGAGACAAACAAGGAAAACTCAGAAAAGTGTTATGAGTTATTAAAGAAAAACATAAATTTCTCAATTATTAAAACATATATAAGGACCTGAGATATAATTAAATTAGAATGCTTGTTTAGAATGCATTAAGGTCCTGTTTTGATTCTAGGGTTCCTTGCTACTATATGGTGGCACATATAGCAATCCTATCATTAGTAAGGAAGAGACAGAAAGATCAAGAGTTCACTCTCATCTTTATTTTCCCAATGATTTTAAGGATATCCCAAGATACATGATATCCTGTGTCAAAACTAGTCAATTAACCAACCAAGAAAAAAAAGGTATATTTGAGGATAAAGTATTTATTTTTATGTTTATGTCTATAGTGACTGATTAAGTGAACTATCTAATATTTCTAATACTCAGATATTAATTTCTGTTTGAGTCTTCCCAGGATGTCAACTATGCCCAATTTTTGTGATATACCAGAAAAACTCAGAGCTCACTATAACTGGAGATATCATGAGCCACAGATATGAACCAAAGTATGTCCTTAAAGAACTAGGTACTGTTCTTTCTGTGGCTTAGTCTAGCATATTTGCCAAGGATGTTATTGACGCTCAATGCTAAACATGGCCTTGAGTTAAAGTGATGGAACCTTAGGTGATGGGGTTTCATGGCAAGTTTAAGATGTTAGGACATGGTCTTAAAGGAGATTTGATATACTAATCACTTCATCTTCCTTTCTAAAAAAAATTCCTCTGCGATAGAATGGTTCCCTCCATTGTGTTTTTCTAGTCTCATACCCTGCTTTGCTACAGGCCCTGAACTACATGGTCCATTGACCATGGGCTACAACCTTCAAAACTTTCACCAAAAATGAAACTTTCCCCTTACTAATTTGACTTATCCTAGGCACTTGTTAAAGTAGGTTATTACAGTCTAGAAATGTTCATGTTGTGATGCTCTAAGGAAAACTGTGAAACACTGGGTATTGACTCCATGAAAAACACACACAATAAAAATGTAATCCCCCCAAAAGTTTGTATCCTTGAGATAAATCTACTCTATACTACTTGTATATCATGTTGGCCCTAGTAACTCAGGACTTTTTTACTCACAGTTTTGCCCACTTTGCTACTCCTATTATTAATTTTCTCTTATTCTTCCTGACATCTTTTTCACTTTTCCTGACTGATATACACTTCCCTTTGCCAAAAGAACCCCGAGGGAGGTTTATGCCTTTTTTTTTTAAAAAAAAGACAATTTACAACACCTAGTTCTTGTTAAATGGGTCCAAAGATTTATTGGTGCAGGATTTCTTAATAGAAAGAGATATCTTTTTCTTTGAAAAGAGAAAGACTGTCTCTTTCATTAGTAGTACAAGAGGTGCTGTGTCATGGATATTTTTATTTCTAGTGTGGTTGCTACTTGTAAGAATTATTGCAAACCTTTTGTTTTGTTTTTATTCATTTATTGTTTGGAGCAGTTAGCTGTTTCCCTCTTACTAATATGACATGGTAGGCTTCATTAAGAGAGAATGCCTTTGCTCCGCTGTTACCTCCGTGGAATTTTAACACTGCCTTAAACACAATGAAAGCTGGTGTTTTTTAGTGTTAGGTGGAAAAGCTGATGAGGGAAATAGACAGGAAGCACAGAGATCTTCTTGTTTGCTTGATAGCTTCTTTAGTGATTTCTTTAGTCCATTCAAGCTAAGATTATTAAGAACTTAATGAAAAGAGCATATTGCCTCTTTATTTAAAGAGTCATTTAATGAATACTTTAATATCATTCATGCCTGGGGCAGGAGGAATATAACTGATGTGATTTCATAGGGCTGCAGATTGTTAGTTGTGTAGATGTTTGGCCAAAATTTGAATGTCTCTGTGTCCATGTTTTTTAATATATCCTTTGCATATTACAAGATACTAGATTTCTAAACACAGATGTATATATGTATTTATGTGTGCATAAGTACACATATACGTGTTCAAAGAGCAGACATGGGTTTAAGCCCATTTACTGTTTGTATTGCAGAGGTTGCTCTTACTGTTCAATCTGAGTCCCCTAAGCAAGGTGAAAATAGAGTGATTTCTGCATCTTTCTGGCCTTTCACTCTCTCTGCTTAACTGTGCCTTGCAAGGCACTGGAGAGAAGCAGAAGAACTTACATACATCAGAGGCATCCTCGGGCTTTTCTGGAACTGCAATCACTTTAGAGCAAAGAGTATACAATCAAGGGCAGTGAGCCATACAGCTCTCTCCATGGTACAGAGCACCCCAGAGATGCACCTGAAATCCTTGAGTCATCTTTACAAATGCCCCACCACTGGCCACACCTTTGTTCTTGCTATTTATTTGCCTCTGTTTTGGGCTGTCTACTTTTTCTTGGAAAGTGAAGAGACAAAGTCTGATATTCATAGAAACTACTCTGCAAAAGACATGTCTGCAATGGTGGCTGGCATCAACTCGTCCCCTCTTCCTGTCATGCTCTTAATACATAGAGGTGGTATCTGTTTCCTCACCTTGAGCAGACTTTCCTGCTAAGTGACTTGGACAAGTGTCAGAAATGACAACCTGGGTCTCTTTCCCTCTTGATCAGAGCTTTGACTCCCTGAGACTACCATGCCCAAGTTCACAAGGAAGAGGCTGGGTGAAAAGAGGTGTGACTATACCTATGCCTTACCTAATTTTCCTGGTACTCCAAGTAAGATGTCAAACTTATAAGAAGCCATGTCAGCTATCTCAAGTCCATGGTAGTGCACAGTAGAAGAAGTACATAACTCATTTAATCTAAGCTCTGAGTTCAGACCGTGATCAATAATGGATCTTAAGGAAACAGTCAATTACTTTGGAGTAATTTTTAACTGCATAGCAACAGAAAAGTGAAATAACTTGATATGTCCGACTTGGTAATTTTAATAAAATTAGACTCTGAGAGGTACTGGCCATTGGTGCTAAAAAATAAAAAAAAAAAAACTGGGACAAGGCATAAATATCATGCAGAACTAATAGGAATTCAGTGCTCCTGAAAAGGGAGCTATTTGCAGCCTGATGCTGTTCAAGACAGCAGAAGTGTCTGCATGGCCAGCAGTGGATGGCCAACAGCAGACCAACAGAATTGTTGGTAGTTCCTTCTTTCATGATGTTGCATCAGAGATTTTGTATTCGTATCTTTTATATTTGTACCCATATGCTGTTTTTCTGTTTTTCCACTCCACAGGTCCTTTGCATATGTCTTATGGCTTCCAGCTTAGTGTTTTATGAGATGATGAGTGTGAGAATGACTATGTTTCTGTGTCTGTTTTATGTTCCTTTTCTTGGACTCTTTTTCTTTTTAATCCTATTCCAGTGTTAGTTCATGGTTTACCTGATTTTACCATCCTTTAGGCTCCTGTTTGTTCTCTAGTGTGAGACAGAAAGGGGATGGATCAGATGGAGGGAAGGGATAAAGGAACTAGGAGGGGTAGAGAGACTGAAAACCCTAATCAGAAAATATTATATAAAAAGAGCTATTTTTTAAAAAAATGGAAAAATAATGAGAGCCAGAGTAAAGTGGACTTCATTCCTTCTCATGGAAATACCCAAGTTTGTCAGACCTGGTAGTGGTGAAGAGCTATCAAGGAATAACCATAGGCACCCTGAGTTAATGGAGTGGGACAGTCAGAATTACTTACACTACCAGGCACAGAGATCCACATAGACACAGACTCAGGTGCCTTAGTTAGGATTTTTATTGCTGTGAAGAGACACCATGACCATGGCAACTCTTATAAAGGATGGGGTGACTTGCTTACAGTTTTAGAAGTTCAATTCATTTTCATCATAATAGGGAGCATGGCAACCAGCAGGCACCGCTGGAGCTGAGCATGCTACATCTTAACTCGCTCAGTTGACTTCCTAAGCATGAGGTATCCTGAGCATAAAAAATCTCAAAGCCTGCCCCTACTGTGCTGATCTATCACCACACTACTACAGTGACACACTTCCTCCAACAAGGCCATATCCACTCCAAAAGCCATAGATCCTAGTAGTACCACTTTCTATGAGATTATGGAGGCCAATTAAATCTAAACTACCTCATAGGGTAACATTCTTGAGGACTTGAGAAGGGAGACAGTACTCTGAACATAGCCACAGATGAATTTCATACAGTCTAGTAGCCAGTATATTCATTTGAGGCTGCTCAAATTGCTACCAGCCTTAATGAGTTCTGAGCTACTGCAAAGAAGGATAAACCCAGGGACTTATGAGCACCCCTGAGAAATGTGGCATGCTGATAGTGAGGTGTTCTAAATTGTTAATGTTTTAAATCACTATCTATTATTACCATATTTAAGCTACTCCCTAATACTTCCTAAACTTATAGATAGCCCTGTCTGACTTTGATCTTACTATGTAGCTGAGGATAGCCTTAAATTTCCTTTTTTTTTATTTTTTAACAAAATAAATATTTATTTATTTATTATGTATGGACTGTTCTGCCGACCTATATGCCTGCATGCCATAAGAGAGCACCATATCTCATTATTGATGGCTGTGAGCCACCATGTAGTTGCTGGAAATTGAACCCAGGTCCTCTTGAAGAGCATCCAGTGTTCTTAACCACTGAGACATCTCTCCAGTCTCAACCTTGAATCTCTTATCCTCTCATCTCTTCCTCCCTAGGATTATACATATGTGCTACCTTATTCATTACCCAGTTTGAATGCCATGTTGTGGGTTGAATATAGGGATTCCTGCATGCTTGCAAGCAGTCTGCCAACTGAACAATGCTTCCAACACAATCAATAAAATTCTGTAAGAATTGTATTTGCCTATTGTGTGGGTGGGCATGTACTCACTTGTCTATGAGTTTGCATGTGCCATGTTTCACATGTGTAAGGCAGAGGACGACAACTTGATGGTTTTCTCCCTCTTCTTCCAACATGAGGGTTCTAGGGCCAAACTCGGGTCTTTGATCTTGGTGACAAGTATTGAGTCACTGAGCCATCTAAATGGTAAATTTGTTGTACTTTTAAGTTATAGTTTATTTGGATATAATCCAAGTATCACAAAACTCATGCCTTTAAAGTATACAGCTCAGTAGTTTTAAGTATCGTTACAGTTGTATTGCATCACTGAATGCCAGCAAATTCTTATTACCCCAAGAAAGAACCCCTCATGGTATATATGGCACATTTCTCAGAAGTAACAATCAGTTTCCACTTGTTCCTGAAAAACACTGATGTACTTTAATGCCTCTGTGGGTTTTCCTCTTCTGGGTATCTCATTGAGGTTGTAGCATAGGCTAGCATTTCATTCCTTCTCACTGCTGAATAGTATTCTATCATTCAACTATACTGTAATTTAATATCTGTTGGTCAATAGAAAACTGTGTCACTTTCACTTTTTGGCCAGAATAAACAATGTTGGTCTGAATCTTTATCCATGGATGTTCCATAACTTCCAGTAGGGTCATGTCTGATATAGCTTCTGTGAAGTTGAAAGCATGGTGGGAATATTCCACATATTAAACATCCTAATGCTTGTGGTACAAGTTATGCTGTAAAGAATCAAGCATTTCCTTTGAGATTAACCAGCTGCCTGGTAGCTCTGCTTTACTGCTGCTGACCTTAGAAAAGATCAAAATCAAAAACCTAAACTATTGTTTCTATTACATATGCATTTTTATACCATTTTTAAATTCAGGAACTGGTAAGTCTGATTATGATAATTCCTAGGCCTCATCTATTAGTTTTGTAAATGAGTATGTTTTCAGTGTTCTTGTGTTTGTACTTAAGTACATCCTAAGCACATTGTCTGCAGTGGAGATACTAGACTCCAAGAGGTGTCACAGTTAGTTAGAAATACAGTGAGTTTATTGTTGCTCTAGATGAGGAAGGATGCTGACCACAGTAGAAACTATTTTTGAACAATCACTAGTCTGGAGCCTCTTCCTTCTCCTTAGAAGAAATATATTACAATATATTTTGGAAATATGTTGTATATTTAATAAAAATATTCTGGAATATCAAGGACAGAGCTACCCATTGAGCCAAGCCAGGAAGGTCAGGGAGTGGTGACCCATGCCTTTAATCCAAAAACTAGGTAGGCAGAGATCCATTTGGATCCCTGAGTTCAAGGCCTAACAGAGCCAGGCAGTGGTGGCACACATCTTTATTCCTAGCTCTAAAAGTTGAACCTGGAAGTGAGATAGCTGGGCAGAGATAGAGGAAGGAGGAGTTCAGCTCTGCCTGACACTTCCCCTTTCAGCTGAGGACTCAGGTATTGTAGTATGAGGATTCATAGAGATCTATCCTTTCAGCCTGAAGAGTTGGCTAGGCTGTGTCTTGTTTCTCTCTCTTTCTGGTATTTCAGCTTTTCCTCAATATCTGCTTCCAGACTTTTATTAATAATACCAAGTAGAATTTGTATAATTAGTATATTAACATGTTGCCCTGTTATTTTAGGATTGTTTTTAAAAAGACTGAATTTAATTACTGACCACTCTGGCCCATTTTTGTGAGAAACAATTTCTATTCATAAATGTAAAGATACTTGTATTGGATCATCATGAAGTCAATCAAAACAAAACTTCAATAATAGTAGGACCCTAAAATGCAACTTTACTACCTAGTAAAGAGTTACTTGTGACCTACTATTCAATAATTTACCCAATTGTAGACATCAGTAAGTGAAATGCATTATAACTCACAATATGTCTTGACAGCCTCTTTATTTGGCACAGTGAAAGTTTAGAACTTTTGACTGTAAAGTACCAAGAGGGAGAAAAGAAGAAAGACAGACTGAGAGACAGAGACATGGTGAGGGAGAGGGAAAACTTACATCTGTCAAATTGCTAATGCCTTTGGCTGATGAGATCATTAGTAAATTGTGCCTATGCTGCTGTTTGGAAGCTAATGGTCTGTTTGCTTAACAGAAGGGTGTCTGTTCTTTGAGTGCCTGTATTATGTAAAACTACTTTTTGAAGAAGTGAAAGTGGGGCAGAATGTATGTCATGTTTTCTGTCATTCAAACTCTTACTTTTCCATGTCAACCATCACTTCTTTCTCTGTGTAGATGCTGTGGTTCTGGGAACAGATTCTGGAGCTAAATCCCCAGGGTTCAAAGTCTGGCTCTTTCTGCTTATTAAGTGCTATCCTTGGGCATGTTATGCAAGTGTGCTATGCTTTCTGTGACTATAAGTGTGGATATACTCATAACCTTTCTTAAAGAATATCTATGAACATTAATGACTCAAAGTATTTAGGGCAGCACCTCATCCTCGGCAAGTGCTACATGAGCTAATATTTAAGCCAAGTATTGCTAGAGCGTATGTTCTTAACACCTTTCTTGTTTACTGACAACAAAAGAAGGCAGACATGCTATACATACTCATGATATATCTTTCCTTGCTTATCTAGTTCATGTTTAGTTGAATAAGAAACCCTAACCAGTGTGGTGACTGAATTTGAATGTTTTAATTACTTCGGACTTTACTCAGTATGTGAACTTGATATTTTATACATATGTATTGTTTATCTTCTCTTATCTAACATACAATTTTAATGGTAGATAAAGCAAAAAAAAATTCTGCTGGTTCTTATACCCTGTTGCTCTTCTACCATTTTGTCTGTTTGGATGGATAACCAAATATATGAACCATGAAATATGATTACTTATTTGGGCCTTGCATAAGAGATATATCTAACTTTCTCCTTTTAAGTCAAGATATAATCATCAGTACCAAAGTTCTAATAATTATCATGATCTCTAACTTCAGTGAATCCATGGCTGGATTCAGTTAGCTTACTGTTCTTCACCAAAGTGAATAGTTATTTTAGGTAACACATTAAATAAATAAATTAATTTATTATGTCTACTAGTTTTCTTGTTCTGATAGCCTGGCTTCCACACAGTAAATATTAGTTGGCCAATTATTTGATGTCTCCAGCTCATTGGTTAGTCAAGTGTCCACAGCCCCACGTACGCCTGTACACATAAAGCTATTGCACAATCTTTCTGCTTGCTTGGCAGTTTGGGGTGCCTTAAATGGGAACAGATCAGTCACTTTGACACAGCAGAAGCAATGGTTCAAAGTGTGATTCTCTCCTGGCATTTTCTCACAGATGAGCTTTTCTACAATAGTCTTTTAAAGAACCTATTTATTAAGAAGCAAGAGCAGAACAGACACACAGACTGCTTTAACCCGGACAAGCCCAAGATTTCTATTCTTTTAGGTGACTTCATTACAAAACTTCAAGATAGAGCCAAAAAATCAGACATATATTTCTAAAGAAGATTTCATGGACATGTCTAGAGATGGCTTCATGCTACTCTGGATCTTCTGGTGTCCATGTCTGAAACAAGAACAAATGACATCACTCTAATGTAATACAAGGAGTGACCTCCTGAAACTATTTTAGCCAAACCAAATGCTTTTAATGCAAATGAACATCATTCTAACATCATCAATGTGAGTGATCTAAAACAGAACTATTTTCACTAGTGACATTCATGATGCAAATTACCAAAGTTCCAACTGTTGATGGATTTCTATTATAGAAACTTCATAATAAAAAAACAAGACTAGAATGTCTTTTCACTTGTTGTGTGGTAATTCCTGACCAGGGCAGAGCTTCCATTGGAGTCTATGTAGTGGTAGAATGTTTTACTTCCAACTTATATGGTAGCACATGTTTACAACCCAGCATCATACCAGGATGATATTGACTTCCAACACAACTGGGCCACAACGCAAGACTGTCTAAAACAAAACAAAACAAAACAAAACAAAACAAAACAAAAAACCCTGTTTTTTCTCTTTTCTTCAGATAAGTGCTTTTAGTAGCTTTATGGATGTCACCTGGGGTGAAAATTTGAACCCCTCCTTCACCATGGTATGTTTTCACAATGCTTATGCTGAATTAACATAAACAATGAGAAAACTGGGAGATTCCTTTTTTTCTGTAAGTTGCACAATGCACATATAAAAGTACCTTAGCACTCGTTTAAAACCAGCCCTTTCTCTGCATCTTTTGTAGGAGGGTGGGACTGAGGCCACATCTGTTTATCTGCATAGTATTTCGTTGTGAAGAATCGTGAATAAAAAACAATGTGATAATAGTATGCTAGCCTGCTTACTTACCAATGGGAGCTTCAAGGAGATAGTTGTAAAAGATGAGAAAGCAATAAAGGACCAGGCACCGTGATTTCATGTGTGCATAGAGGAAATGGATCATATAGGAATTGCAGGATGAATAACAGAAAGGTCACAGGAAGATATTCCAAGTTACATGGTTCAGGGGTCATCATGGAGCAAGGGAAGGATGAGTAGAGTATTTTCTAGAACATTAAAGCAAACAGAAAGCATTATGAATAAGGCAGTAGAAACGAGTTAATATTAATAGCTCACATTTATGGAGCACTTACTATGAGCAATGCTATGTGTTAACTCTGCCAATCTACAAACATATTTAATTCCTCCTAAAAGTACATTGTCTCAGCTTGTTGAGTGTGTATAACAGAACACCGAAAAATAGGTAGTGTAAAAAAACATTATTGTTATTCCTCCTTGATTATACAGGCTGGAAAGATCAGATCTAGATACTAGATTTCAGGTGTCAGGTCAGCATCTTTTTCCTTGTTTGTAGATAGCTATGTTCTTGTTGTACCCTTCCAAAGCAACCCGCAGCCAGAGGGTGCAAACTCTCACATACCTCTTCCTATAAAGGTCACTAGTCCAATTCATATGGACTCTACTCTCCTGATGTAACCCTCTTTCAAGCACTCTGTCTCCAAATCATATCATGTGGATAATTTAGACTGAGATTTAAGATAATAAAATATGGGAATACAAGTGCTAAGGTGATGGCATTTCTGAAGCAGTTACTGCTATTCTTGCATTATAGCAGATTGAGTAAGGTGTGACACAGTTACATAACTTGTTCAATAGTCAGTCACCTAATGAGCAGTTGGAAGGGGTGGAATTTGAACCTAGATAGTATCATTCTGAACACTAAGAAACACTGTAGTATTTTTGCCTCTTTGTTGACCATTGAGCTATATGGTAGCTAGTGTACCATGAGAAGTTTAGAAGCTGCAGATTGCTGAAGTAGTTTCTTAGCCATGCTCAGCAGTGGCTATTGCCAGTGAGTTTAATGACCCTTAGGACGCAAACACAGGAAGGAGATAGAAAAAGACTAGAGTCAGAATCAGAGAGGCACAAAAGAATGTAGCTCAACAGAGGAAAAGGGCTGTGGAACCGCAGAGTCTGGGATAGCATCTCAGATGGGACCAATGGCACTTTGCTTCCTAATGCTTTCACCCAGTCCAAATTTCTCAACATAATTAGCCAAGACCCTCCCTTCCTCTTAGAAATAAGCCTCATTTCCCCATGAGTGTATTATAATATTAGTTATCAAGTCTGACACAAATGACAGTACACATTACTCAATATATGAATTATATAAAATCTGTTGTAAATTAATTTTGGAAAGTCCTGGGGATTAGAGCTAGGGTCTTACACATTATAAACATGTGCTCAAAATCAGGTGACTTCTCATGCCCCATTTTTTTTTTTTTTTTGAGACAGGGTCTCACTGAATACCCTAGGGTGTCACTGGACTGCACTCTGATCTTCCTGCATCATTCTCCAGACCTCGGCTACCAGCTTTCTAAATCTTAAGCAACAACAATTCTAGAATTGTCAGGAAAAACTATTAAAACTAACATTTGAAATTAAAATAATAAATGAGTGAAGTCTAAACTTCACTGAGAAGTTACCGCCATGGTAAAATTCTGACCAAGGTACTGTGCTGCATACTCATGAACAAATTTAGAACAGATCTTTCTTATACTAGTGTAAATACTGACTCTTCCAGAATGATGAAAATGTTTCCAAAATTGTCACAATGATCTCCCCAAAGCAGCTGAAAATATCTTTAATGTGGAACAAATTTATTCCTTTGTAATTGTTATTTTACATTTTGTGCAGTCACATGGGCTATCTCCCCAAAGATTGGCAGGGTATAGTTAAAATCTATCTAGAATTTGCAGAAGAATATTATACTCATATTCAAATGCACTATTGAAAACAGGAGGTGAATTATGAAAGAGGTGACCCTTCACTGCCCCCACCCTATACCATTGGAGCCATGCCTCTGCCAGTTCTCAGATATAACTCTACTTCAGACTGAGAGGAAGCCTCTCACTGGGTCAAGCATTGCCTAGTTCATGCTATAGAAATCTCATTTTCTTACATTTCTGTGTTACCTAAGGAAACAGTGACATGTAAAACACCCAGAAAACACTTATATTTCAATTAATTGGGGAAAATATATATAAGAAGACATATTTGCGTGTCTTTATTCTAAAACTTCACTGGAAAAAAATTTTCATGGTTAAATGTAGACTTATTTAATGAAAAGAAATTTGAGGTTCTTTGAAACGTCCTTTATAAGCATATGGAGAAAAAAATGGGCATCTCAGGTTTACTCTTAATAAAAGTACCCATCACATCAGGAAATACGGCTAAGGAAAGTGGGAAGTGATTTTGTGCATATCTGTTTTTTAGCAAAGGACATTTCTTCAAGGTTTTTGCTGTACCGGTGCTTTTAATTGGATTTTTTAAGTGTAAAAGCTGCTGGTTCAGGCTCTCTCTGATATTAATAGTTCTGGGTTCCTTTTTTGCCTCTCTGTGAGCAGTTGCACAGGAGTCGATACTTCTGTTTCTTAACCTGTTCTGCCATTGTGTGACCTTGAGGAAGTTGTTTATTCTTATTCAGGTCTCAGTTTACCCACCTCTAATACGGAGCTAAATAATGCAGGAATTTTTTTCCATAAAATTTGAATAATAGATGTCTGAAAAGGCTTTTAGATTTAGAATGTGAAACCACTCTAGAGTTGGTGGGGATAATAATAGGAATAGCTTGGATTAACAGAACCTCTCCCGAAGCTTGAACAACTTTTACATTCTTCTTCTTTCTGTCCTTAAAATACCCTTAAGATGTAAGAATGAGAAAGTATCAGCTCCCTTATTTTGCAGATATAAAAAAAATGAAATAAAAGGATGTTGGAGCAAGTTCTAATTTCCAAAAGCACTATTTCTGATTCCAGGAATGTTTGCTGGCTTTAAAATGTCAGGAACAAAAATTGCATGCTGTTTTTGAGGGAGTGACTTCCCACCGAGTCTGCCTCCTCAGGCTGTGTGGTGGGGGAGGGAATTTCAGGGAGACTGCTTTCACACGCTGTGTATTGGGGGGAGGCTTTATAGGAGGACATCTCTACTTGATGTGAGGTCCTGTATGTGGGTGGCACTTCCCTGGGAGACCACCTCTACATGCTATGAATTGGAGGAGAAACTTCCCAGGAAGGCCACCTCTTTTATACTATGTATGGGGTGGTGATCGCAGGGAGGGGCCTCTACAATATGTGTATGTGAGGACATCCTATGGAGGCAGCCTCCATCTGCACATGTTGTGTATTGGGGGAGTGGGGGAGCATCCCAGGGACCTGGCCTCCATACTCTGTGAAAGGGACTGTGTAGGAATGGATAACTTCCCAGGGAGGCCTCTCCAGAGGTTGTTTCTCCCATTTATTCATCTCTTAAATAGAATGACAGCACATCCTCTGCAATGGTCACTTATTTTTCTACAGAATACCATCTTCCCACTTCGATGGTGATTATGGATTTGTAGCCCAATGTAGTTGGTGATAGGAAAGACTTGCTATTTCTACCCCTGTGACATGGTTACTCTCTCCTTGTCCTAGGAAAACAGTTCTGCAGTGTGTGTCAATGGAAACCCTCAGACATACGGGTTATTCACAGATTGATGTCCTGGCTTCCAGACCATTTCCACCTGTGGTATATACAGCATGTAACAGAGAACCAATTGCTCATCTCTGATAATGGCACAATTTCGGCTGTGGAAATGGAAATTGACAGGAGGACTTAGCTCCAGCTGTACCGGATCGCCCAGGGATAAATTGTTTTGTGTAATTGTTGGAGCTTTGCAAAGGACTAATGTAATGAACATGTTGTTTTCCACACCCATGGGTATGGATAGTCCTCACAAATACTGTGTGCTCAGGTTTAAACATGTGTGAGACTGTCAGTCTGTTGACAATGAGAAAAATTAATTTGAACGGCTGATAAGGAAGGAAAACATACACAATGAATTAAATTTAATAGACTGAAAAAAATTAGGTTTCTTCTTACTATTTCCATGTGGGAATATGTCAGACTTCATTTAACTCAGAGAACTACGGTTATACAGGACTGCCTGGCTGGGCCTGTTTGACAATTCTCACACAACACTTCGGTGCATCATGGACAATGTTTTGATGCACGTTCCTTTTTAATGTAAAAGGTAATGATGTGTGTCCTGAGTCAAATAGGGTAGATGATTGTCAGTGACAGATATGACATCATTTCCTTTCACTGTCCCTTGTGGTTTGATGTTCCCAGTGATGGATCGTGGAGTTTTGCCAGAAGCTGGTGATTCTTTGCCCTCTGAACTCCTAAGGCAATAGCTCCCATCCCTGAAGAATAAGTTGCATTTCACAAAGAAGAATAATGTTTTTGCTTTCAATTTTCCATACTTAACATTCAATCCTAGAAAATGTTGGAATCAACAGTGTGGTTCTTCCAGTTCTCTCTACTTATTATCTTACTTTTAATGGAGCTACAAGCATCTTAAAAATTTAATCAATTTGAAAGAGACTAAGAAAATGAACATGAACATTCATGTTATCATTTGTGAGCATCATTCCACATGGGTCTCTCAGCAGAAACATAGGGAAAAAAAGATAAAAATAAGGCTGAAATAATTTAAAATGTAAGATATCACAAGTAATTTTAAGATCATTGATTCACTTGGTTTTTATTTCAAGTTAACAGAATAGAATTGTTAGCTTAAAAATAACTGAAATATGGGTAAGTCCTTTGCCAAGAAATGTGGGACATGGACACATCAGATGTTAAAAATGAGATGATGATGAACATTAAAGATTGAGGTAGCAATGTCTGCCATGCCACCATACTTGATAATTAAACTTATCTGCCAGCTTGATGTTATGGAAGACAAGGAAATCAGTACATTTCAGCCTTTGATGCTCACTACCCAATACCCATAGATAGTTATTCAAATTATTAAGGCTTTTAACATTTATTCTCTTCCAGGCAATATTAATCTCCATGTTCCAATTATTGTATCAGATATTTAAATCAAGAGAGGGCTCAGCTCCAATCTTTTTAATGAAGGCTTTCCATTTTCAGATTTCTGCTTTGATTTTGTTCTACTCTTGTTTAGCTCTGCTAGGCCATAGTCACTTCTCTCTCTTCCTACATTATTTTGAACCTCAAGTCTATGAAACGCATTGTTTCTGTATTTAAACATAGATGACATGGTCATATCTTAATTTTTAAAACATAGTATTATTTTACTATTTTTATTATTATTTGAGCTTTCTTGTTTCTGAGCTATTTTCTCCACTGCATTTTCTGAACTTATCCCCAGCCTGTTTTCTTTTATTGATCATTTAGTTCTGTTGACTATATTTTCATTTGTGAGCATTTTAGATATTAGTCCCCTGTTGGTATTAAATCTCAGACATTTCCTAATCTATCATGTTTGTTTGTTTAACTTTGCACATGGTTTTCTTACTTGGAGATCATTATATTATTTAATCTAAACAAACAATGGGTATTGTCAGTGTCTTGCTGCTTATGTTAAAGAAGTCCCTAGTCCCAAGATTATGGAAGTCTGCTTGTATATCATTTTGTTATTACTTTTATTATGGTTCCTATACTTTTGTTTGAAACTCATAGCTAAGTCTATTGTCAGTAGGAGTAAAGCTCATGTTAATGTACAGTGAGCCAATTTTACCAAAATTACTGCATACTCTTTCACTTGTCCTAAAGTACCATCTATATTATAGAAAAGGACACAATTATATATATGTCCCATTTTCTAGCTCAGTAACATATTGTATTCTTTACTATAATTTTGGTATGTGATCTCTCTGTCAGGGTAAATATTCTATGTGTTCCTGTTATTTTTTTCAGTATTGAAATTACCATTTTTACAATTTAATCAAGCCTTCCAGTCAGGTTCTAGAAGAAGCTCACCAATCTCCCTTACAAAGCCAGCAGGAATTCTCATTGGGATTTTGCGGAGTCCAATGTTTCCATCTAAGTGTATACACCATGCATTTATTATATTTTAGGCCCTTTAATGGCTGTAATTTTTTCACCTCAAAGGACATAGAGAATGTCCTGTAACTGCTTATAGTTCATGAGTTTCCTAATAGTGAAGGATCCTCTAAATCCTAGGCTTGGAGAAGTTCATTTTAGAAAAATATTGTCCTTCTGAGTAGATTTGTCTCTCAACTTTATAGAACCTTATTTTAAATCTCAACAGTTTTTTGTTTGCTGATGGCAGTGGCTTTTCCATATGGGGCATTCTATCATTCATAAATAGTGAGTATTGTTTTCTTTATCTCTTAAAAAAAAACAAAAAACAAACAAACAAACAAAAAAAACAAAGCCAGTTGCTTCAGTGTGGTGTTGTGGCTAGTCACGTTTCATGCGTGGTCACTCAGCAAAGATGCCTGAGGAAACCCAGACCCAAGACCAACCAATGGAGGAGGAAGAGGTCGAGACTTTTGCCTTTCAGGCAGAAATTGCCCAGTTGATGTTCTTGATCATCAACACTTTCTATTCAAACAAAGAGATCTTTCTGAGAGAGCTCATTTCAAATTCATCAGATGCTCTGGATAAGATCAGATACGAGAGTCTAACCGACCCTAGTAAACTAGACTCTGGGAAGGAGCTGCACATTAATCTTATTCCCAACAAGCAAGATCGAACCCTTACTATTGTGGATACCGGAATTGGGATGACCAAGGCTGACTTGATTAATAACCTTGGTACTATTGCCAAGT